>JAASFV010000471.1:0-21549 GCA_023334015.1 Globisporangium paddicum
GGAACGCGTTTGGAAAGACGAAAAGTCTGTTTTGATTGGCTAAAATTCGGGGAAAAACACATCTCGCTGGTTTTATTGGTGGATAGACAACGAGGGTTTGAGTGCTTGACCGTCAGGTTGGGAATTTCATATCTTATCCTGCAGTAAGAAGAGAGAGGGCCCATGAGCAAATGGAAGACGGGAAACGGAGGTGCCGAGAGGTGTGTTGTCGAAAGATTTGCGATCTCTTTCTACGGTACTTTACAAATAATCTACGGTACCTTGATAAAAAAAAAAGTAGGTTTCTTAAGGAGAGATCTTAAGTCATGCAGCTCCACCTTGAAGTTGGTGTCCTACGTTTATTGTTTTTGTCCTGTTTGTAAAGATGCGCCAACCCACAAATCGGTAGGACAAAATGAGATGCCCTATACTTCTTGTGTTGTCCTATTCCAAACATCGTTTGTATGGTTAACACATAATTAGAATCTATTCAATCTTTCTTTAGGAAACTGTCTACCCTCTAATAAATTGTAATATAACTGCCTATATTATAGGTTACTCCCTCTTTGATCCTTTTCAGCTCCTCCAATTGTGTCGCGATACAAAAAAAGGAAGGCAATAGGCGACTGGACGCACGCGATGATGGCGACGATCGCGGCTCCCTCCAGCGCTCTCCACGCGCTCGCAGTACGTCCGCACGCTCTTGTATATTGCTCTACTGATTCGTGCGCATCTTCCGATGTCTCCATGTTTGCTGCGAACCTGCTATTGACGCTATCGTGACTCTCTTTACAATCACTTCTTTTTTTTCATTTCCCCTGGCAGAATGAACTCAGCAGCAGCACCAGCGGTGCGCTCTTTGAGCACGAAGAAGAGGTGGCGCGCGACCCGTACTCGGTGAACGCGTGGACCAGCTACCTCCAGGACGCCGACGCGCTCTCGCCGCAGAAGCGGTACGCGATCTACGAGCGCGGTATCCTCGTGCTGCCGAGGAGCTACAAGCTCTGGAAGGCGTACCTGGACGAGTACTACGAGACACAGGTGCGCGGGAGGCGCATCGATGCGCCCGTGTATGTCCAGTTAGTCGCGCTCTACGAGCGTGCGCTCGTCCAGCTTAACAAGATGCCGCGCATCTGGCTCGACTTTCTCGAGCTGCTCCAGGAGATGAAGCGTGTCACGTTCACGCGCCACGTGTTCGACCGTGCGCTGCGTGCACTGCCGATCACACAGCACCACCGCATTTGGACGCCGTACCTGGCGTTCGTGAAGGAGATGGGGCTCCCGCAGGTCGCGGTGCGCGTGTATCGCCGCTACTTGATGCTCGAGCCGGGCAACCGCGAGGAGTATCTCGCGTACCTGTGCTCGATTCACCAGTACGAGGAAGCGAGTCTGCAACTCGTGACACTTATCGACAACCAGAGCGTGTACCCGACTGAGCGCACTGTGCACAGCCTCTGGATGCAGCTCTGCGACATGATCACGCAGCACCCGGAGGACGTGTCCGCGAAGCTCGACGTCGAAGCCATTCTGCGCAGCGGCATCGCGCAGTTCACAGATGAAGTCGGGCGGCTCTGGTGCTCGCTCGCGACTTACTTTGTACGCCTGGGCATGTTCGAGTCGGCCCGCGACATCTATGAAGAAGGCATCCGCACCGTCATGACCGTGCGTGACTTTAGCATGATCTTTGACGCCTACGTCAAGTTCATCGAGGCCATGCTCACGGCCGAGATGGAGCTCGCAGAGAGCCCTGAAGATGATGAGGACGAGGAAGACGATGATGTGGATCACCAAGTGCAGGTCGACCGCTTACTCAAGATCTACGAAGACGTCGCAGACCGCCGTCCGATCCTGCTGAACTCGGTGCTGCTGCGTCAGAACCCGCACAACGTCCGCGAATGGGAGAAGCGCGTGGAGTTGCAGAAAACGGACCTCCAGAAGGTCATCCGCACGTACGCCGAGGCCGTGAAGACTGTGGAGCCAGCGAAGGCGGGCGGGCGGCTGCATACGCTCTGGGTCAAGTTTGCCAAGTTCTACGAAGAGCATAAGGACATTGCGAACGCGCGCGTGATCTTCAAAAAGGCCTCGGACGTCGAATACCGGAATGAGCACGAGCTCGCGAATGTGTACTGCGAGTGGGCCGAGATGGAGCTACGCCAGGACAACTTTGAAGAGCCGCTGGACGTCTTGCGCAGCGCGTGTGCGATCCCGCAGTCGCTGACGATTCGTCTGCGCAACAAGACTAGCCTCACGGCAAAGGACAAGATGCACAAGAGCGTCAAGCTCTGGGCACTGCGTCTCGATCTCGAAGAGAGTATCGGCGATCTCGCGTCGACGCGAGCGGCGTACAACGAAGCGTTCGAGCAGAAGATCGTGACTCCGCAGATGGTGCTCAACTTTGCAGCATATCTCGAGGAGAACAAGTTCTTTGAAGAGTCGTTCCGTATTTACGAGCGCGGGCTTTCGCTTTTCCCAACCTTCCCGTACGCGAACGAGATCTGGCAGGCGTACCTGGCTAAATTCGTCAAGAGATATGGCGGCACGAAGGTTGAGCGCGCACGTGATCTTCATGAACAGGCGATCAAGGCAGCGCCAGCAAAATTCGCCAAGTCGCTCTTTGTGAAGTACGCCGAGTTTGAGGAGAAGCACGGCATGCTTCGCAACGTAATGGCGATCTACGACCGAGCGACGGAGAAGGTACCAGAGGAAGAGCAGCTCGACATGTACGCTGCCTACGTCAAGAAGGCGCAAAAGTTCTTTGGCGTCTCGAAAGTGCGCGACGTCTACCAGCGCGGGATTTCCAGTCTGCCGGACATGTCCGTGGCGCCCTTGTGTCTGAAGTTCGCCGACATGGAGACCAAGCTTGGCGAGATTGAGCGCGCACGAGCCATCTACACACATGCGTCTCAGTTCTGCGACCCGCGACAGCACGAGGCTTCGTTCTGGAAAGTGTGGCATGATTTCGAGGTCTCGCACGGTTCGGAGCATTCGTTCTTGGAGATGCTTCGTATCAAGCGATCGGTCGTGGCGCAGTACTCGCAGGTGAACTACATTTCGGCAGAGATCGCGCCAGTGGTGAGCGAAGCACCCTCTGGAATGGTCGCAGCCTCGTCTTCGGTCACAAATGGCGACGCCATGGCAGCGCTCGAGGCCAACTTGATCGACACCACCCTGGATGAAAGCGTATCGAAGAAGCGCAAGCTTGAGATGGACGATGAAGCCATGGAGGAAGAGCGACCACTGAAGCAGGTGATTGTGCAGGTGACGAACGAGGAAGAGATTGATTTGGACGATGAAGAAGACGAAGAAGAGGAAGAAGCCGAGAATGCTGCCGATGTTAATGAGATTGAAGAGCGCGCGGTTCCAGAGGCTGTGTTTGGGAAATCGCTCGCACACGCACGGAAGTAGGCGTAAACACCTGGTGCTATTGGGTCAGCTACTCAAGCTCGTGACGCCGCTGTATCCTGCAAGGACACAAGGTTCGTAGCAAGGTAAAAAAAAAGGATGGCTCAACGCGAGAAAAAAATCCCCTCTCCTGATCAAGTGCAGGTCTATTTGTGGTGGCTTATTCGGCTTAGACGCGTCTTGTGTGGTTCTGATCGGCTTGTGAGAAGGTCCTGTTGTGTATTTTTACCAGGTTGGCAGGCCCAAAAGCGACCGTCGGCGCATTTTGGTCGCTAGCTGACTGACTGCTGTTGCTCGTGGCAACAGCTCTTTATGTGGGTGCGCCCATGAAAGCCAGGCTGAACGATACATACTATTGAGCATGGACATCGATCCGTATAAGTGCCTGCTGTCGAGCGCGAGCCGGGAACATCTCAAGCGCCAGGCGGAGCTCAACGACCGGTTCGTGGGCAATGTCTTCCTCCCAGCGATCCACCGACCAAGCCAAGGTCCCACAGCAGCAGCCACGTCGCCACTGAGGCACTTGAAGGTGATTGAGCAGTGCATCTCGGCGGAGAACAAGCGCGAAGAGCAGCTCGCGAAATGCCAGAACGACATGGAGAAACGCTCTTGGGCGCGGAAATTCCACACGCAACGCAATCACGAGCGGAAGCTGATCCAGGCTCTAATGCTCGGGACGACGGTCGACACGCACCTCGATATCACGGATGTGAGTTCTGAGAATTCGGCTATAGCTCTGTCACGATCGCCTCTGCACGTGAGTGTCCAACGCGCAACGACTGGGATCACAGCCAAGGTGCTGAGCGAAGACCGTGTGTTTTATAAAGCCAAGATTACGGGCGGTGTGCCAAAGACCAAGCCGCACCTCCGCAAGAAGTTCAACCTCCCCGAGTGCCAGGGTTCGCCAAACAAAGTTAAGCCATACCAGCCGCGAGCTAGCAAGTTCGTGGAAACATCTCCAGCCCACCGGACGCCACTCTTAGATGGCCAGCCGTCTGGGATCAAGAAGATTGGAGCGGGATCACCTCCCTCACATCGACTGAGTCGTTCTGCGACTCCGTCGCGGACGTCACCATCCAAACCGAAAGCTGCCGAGCCACCATCACCAGTCAACCACTCGCTGCCACGTCCTGCACAATTGTCACTCAAACAGAGCTATGCTGGAGCAACTGGTGCCAATAATTCGCCTAAGAAACAACACATCAAGCCCACTACCAGAGCTGTGCCTGGCATCCGACCATCCAAGGTCAAGTTCGACACTGATGATGAGCTGTTACTGATGGAAGACGATGATATGCTCTCCTTTGAAGGCCCGACGAGCTTCCTGGAGGCCCAGCAAATTGCAATGGCGGTGTTGGAGGTCAAGAGCTGTATGGAAAGTGAAAAGGACGCCGTCCACCACCTCGAGGCTTCACTACCCGTGAAAGATGACAAGTACGAGAGTAGCACCACCTCAATGCGAACCAACTCGAATCGGCCGCACTCATCTCCCTGCTCAAGAGCCGAGCTGCAGGATGCGAGCGACAAGAAGGTCCTCATATCCCATTCACAGTCTACCACTGACATGGCGACCATCGCGTTTCTCAAAATCGTAGACTCTGGTGAAGACTCTCGACGTGTCCAGACGGCACCAGCGCCACTCGCAGAGCGAGCGCCCATAGATGGTGACAACACTGCTGACGAGGAAGAGGACAAGTGGGAAAGCTACGACGAGGCAGCTGAGGATGTGAACTCAACGCCTTTGAAAACGAAGTGTGACGACGGCGACAAAGAAGAAAAGGCTGCATTGCCTGATGACGAGCTACATGACGACTCGGAGCAGACAGATCGCATGGTCCCGGCAGCCAGCGTTGAAGACGATCTACACGTGGAGGAGTTGGCATTTGATGAACCAGAGGCGCCTTCCCAGCAGCAGAGCACCATAGAGGAGCGAGCAGACATCCCTCCAGACGACGACCATCGGGTGGTGCTCACCGAGGCGGACTTGGATGACCAAGCAGAGATGGAGGTCGCCGAAGTGCTCTTCGATCTCGTGGACCAGCTCGCAGGCGACGAGATGGATGGAGCAGACGCAGTGACAGCTTCCATGCCCACGACCAGCTCGCTATCTGCGAGCGTCCACATCCAGTCGGCATTCCGCGGTCACCAGGCGCGTCGAGCATTCCGCATGGCGCTGTACCAGGAAGCGCTCAGCTGCGGCGTGCTAGGGGCCATGCCGGGCAGCTTCCAGGGCAAGTCTGGTTGGTACCAGGACCCAAAGACCCTCATGGCTTACTACTTTACGATCGCTGGCGACACAGGCGAGTGGAAGCAGAAGCTCGTGGTCCGCTGCAGCCGCCTCATCCTCACGCACTACCAGATGCACGAGGAGCTCCTGAGCAAAGTGTTCATCTCGCCATGAGCCTATTGAACAGACGAGGCCTGTTGAGAGGACCGCGTGATCTGCCTCGTAATGATGATTCCTACAGCCGCATGCCGCATATTGAACGGCGCATACATGAACAGCGGGAGCGCGTGACAGCATTGACGACTTCAACCAACGTATCAATGAGTTTTTCACGCGCTAATCAAGCACAGATGTCGCATATGTGGTTGTTGAGAAAGGTGATAAACTCTACTTGATTTGAGTATGTGGACACCCATTAACGCCCACGGACCATCATTCACCATGTGGCTAGTACCCCCGAAATCGCAGCTCTCATTTGGACACTGTGTGTTTTACAAATGTTCCATTTTGTTTCACAAGCGTTTTGTTGTTGTGTGGGCCAAAGAGCCTTCCAGTCGGTGGTGTACAAGCCACATCCCGCGCCACCAATTGGTTCAGGGGGGAACTGCGTTTTTTGGCTCGGCGTATTTTTATCAGGCATAGCATAGGCGGAAAAGAAACGAAAGCGAGCGACGAGCGGCCGGCGACACGAGCCACTTGTTCCGAGCGGCCGTGCAGCCCCCAGCGAGCAAAGAAGAGCGATCGGAGAGCGAGCGTGACGAGGACAAGACCCAGCGACGTTGTGTACTGTTTCTGTACTTCCAGTCCTAGCTGCGTTGTCTGCAGGAGATTTGGAAGCGAAGGAACACGAGTGAGACGCATCAGGTGAGTTGTGGGCTTTGTGACTGTGGCCTTTTGTGGTCTGTATCGAATCTGCAAGAGCTGCAAGGAAAACTAGTGCACGTGTCTGTATGTGTGTGTGCTGGTGGGTTGTGTGATAAACTGGCGGCTAATTGCGGTGGCGTGTGGGGTCTTGTTCGATTATAAAAAGGGACAAGAAAGCAGAAGCCATGGCGAGTGCGCTCTCGTGTGCAAGCAGTGGCGACGTAGTGGGCGCAGAGGTAAAGATTGCGGTGGCAGTGCAGCGCAGCAAAGCAGCCCCGCCGTCAGCGACAACAGCAGCGACGACGCCAGCGTTGTATGAGCGCTCGAACAGCGGCGTGCTCGTGGCAAAGTTCGCGTTTGACGACGATATCGAGGTAGGAGAAGACGACGATGAAGGAATCGAGAGTGGTGAGCTCGTCGAGAGTGACGAGGACGACGAAGAAGAGATGCGGATATACAACGGCTTTGCGCGGTCGCTCTCGGCTGGAGAGCTACACCACGACGAAGTGATCTCGCCGACGTCCTCGAGCAGCAACGGATCCAGCAGCGAACAGTTTCCTCACTCGAAGGGCAAGCGTACTGCGTACATGAAGAAGAGATCGTCAAGCGACTCGGGTCGATTTCAAAGTGCTGGTTCAGAGCGAACTACTGATGTCGAAGACATTCACAGAGCTGCGAGCCACGCGGATGAGCACGAGAACCATAGCAAGGACGATGGCGGCGAAGAAGAAGAGCGAGAAGAGAATCGATTTGACCTGGCGATTGCGCTCGAGTACGAGACTGACACGACGCCGTCCGTGGGCGGTACGCCGCAGACAGGACCACAGAACGCAAACCGGAAGACGTCGAGCAGCTTTTCGGATCTTGGCGACTACGATGATTTCTCATTGTCGGATGCGATTGTTGCCAGTGGCGGTGGTAATGGCGGTGGGAGCACGGGAACACCGAACGGAACGCCAAATGGGATCAAAAGCACCTTCTATCCGATCTACGAAGAGGACGCGTACCGCATCATTCACTCGTCTATGGGGTCAGCTGGTGGCGGATATCATGGTCACGACATGCAACTCATCCCCAGCGACCGAAATGGAGGCGGGATGCACCACTACTACAGTCCGTCCAAAAGCGGTCGAAGCGGCGGACGCACGACGCCTACCATTCGATTTGGCGTTCCAGCGGACGAGTCACAGCCGCTCGTCGGATCAATTTATCCCGTGGCAGGCGAGATTCTACACATGAAGGCCGACAGCGCAGCGTACATCATCTTTTATAAGACGAAGGACGGCGAGGAGCTGGAGGGCAAGAGCAACAATGAAGCGTTGTACTCGTCGTCGTCGTCATCTGAGGAATCCAACGATATGATCAACGAGTTTGGCGAAGATGGTGCGATTATCACGACGATTCGACCGCCGCGATCGTATGCGACTCTGGGAGCGGCTGGACACAAAGTGCAGACTGCAAACTGCTTCACGCGTGACTACACACATCCAACGCGCTCCATCGGCCGAGGGCTGTTTCGAGCATCGACGAGTGTGGGCAGCGCCTTCCTGAAAGGCGCCGCGGGTCTGGTGAATCAAACGTATCAGGGCGGCGCGAATGGTGGCGTGTTCGGGTTCGCGAAAGGTCTCGGCATGGGCATGCTGGGGCTTGGAACGCACACAGTGAAAGGCGCATTTCGCGGAGTCGGTCAAGTGACGAACCTGGTTGGAGAGATGATGCTCGGATCTGCGCCGCACTTCAGCATTGACGGCACGCTGGTTCTCACCAACTATCGGATTATCTGGATCTCGCAGAGCACGAAGGACGCCATGGAAATCCCGCTTTCGTCGATTCTGACACTCGAGAGCTCTACGACCGCACCGCACGTGGCGAACATCGAGTGCAAGAACCTGTTGAAGGCGAGTATCGCATTCCAGGACGAGTCGACATGCTACCAGTTCCTGAGCAGCATCTGGGAGTTCTATTCAACGTCGCACTTCGTGTTTGCGCACATCCATCACGATGCGCTGCTTCGGAGAGAAGGAAAGTCTGCTGCTACTGCACACATTGAGACTCTACGTCACCGGTTTTACGATCCAGAAGAAGACTATCGCCGTCTCAAGCTGCTAGACGAAGAGAGCTGGATGCGCATCTATGACAACTCGGACTACGCGTTGTTCCCGTCGTATCCGGAAGCATTTGTGATCCCATCAATCTTGGACGAGTACGATCTGCGGGAACTGAGCGCGTATCGAAGCGCGAGCCGCATCCCTGCTGTTGTCTGGCGGCACCCGCACACTAGTGCCCTGATGTGTCGATGCGCGCAGCCGTGTGCTGGTTTGAGTGGATATGTCGTCGAAGCGGATCAGAAGCTGGTGGCAGCGCTGCAGAGAGCGACAAACGCGTACGATGACTCGATATTCCACTTCTTCGATGCCCGGAGTCAGATTGCAGCGACCGCGAACGCTGCCCAGGGGAAGGGCACGGAGGACCCTCGCAACTATCCGAACTCCGAGCTTCACTTCTGCGACATCGCGAACATCCACGCAGTGCGATCGTCGTACAACTCGCTCTCGTCAGTGTGCCAACCGGGTCAGGAGAAATTCGGCAGCGAGTGGGCGTTTCAACTGCGGAATACGTTCTGGTTCATGCACATCTCGAGCATACTTGCAAGCTCTCAAGAAATTTGTCGCTGCTTGGGCCAGGGCGAATCTGTCATGGTGCATTGCAGTGATGGCTGGGACCGAACGCCACAGCTGACGACGCTTGTGCAGCTGCTCCTTGATCCATACTACCGCACGCTGGAGGGATTCTTGCAGCTGATCGAGAAGGAATGGTGCACTTTCGGGCACATGTTCCGACATCGGTATGCGCAAGGCGAAGGCCCTGGGCAACAGGAGCTGGAAGAACAGTCTCCGGTCTTTGTGCAGTGGATCGACGCTGTGTGGCAGATCTGGCGACAGCAACCGTGGGCGTTTGAGTTCAACGAAGCCGTTCTTGCAGCGCTGTACGAGAGCGTGTTTTCCGGGCTGTATGGAAACTTCCTCTATAACTGCGAACGCGAGCGCACCTTCAAAGAGGGAGAGTCGCCGACAGCATCGCTGTGGTATGTTCTGCTGGAAGCGAAGGAGAAGTTCCTGAACGTCGAGTACGACAGCGCGAAGAATTTCAACAGCATTGGACTCGTGCTACCGTTCTCAGCTGACGAAGACGATTTGGTTATGTGGGAGAATCATCTCATCTATGCTGATCCAGTTTGCCGAAAGTACGAGTGATTGCTGTCACCGGTTCGTCAAGTCCGTCGCTCGTGAGATTATGTCGATGTGGTCGTGTGCTTGCTTGCGAAGGCCTGTCATCGGAAGGTGTTCGAAGCTGCTGACTTGGCCGTGGGACTGAGACGTGGAGTCAAGACAGCATCATTTCGACGAAGTCGAGGACCGACACGTCGAATTTGTCCTCGAGACTGTGCTTATTTCTGAGAAAACTCAAGAACACTCGGTCAGCAAGACTATCAACGAGAAGATCGGCATGAGCGCAAGACTGGTCTCACATGAACGCATCGACAGTGTGTCGGCTTTGATCACGAAGATCTTGAGAACTTGGCTGAAGTCTGGAGCTTGGCAGTGGAAGTGAAGACGGCGCAACGCCTCGGAAGTTTGCGGCCTGTTGTTGATCTGAATCTTCAGTTAGGAAACAGAAATATTTAGGGTAGGATGAATTAGGTTGATGTTGTAGAAGTAATGAGACTAGAGTGACAAGACGAAACTGCGTGATGAACTCACATGTTTTCGCGGGCTCTTTCTTCCTTTTGTGAGATGTTATTGGTGGCATTCGTGGGGTTTGCCCAACTTTATGTGAAGTCGCATGAATTGGCGTGACGACATTCGCGTGACTTGCTTTCCTCGCGGCTGGTGTCGTGCTCAGCAGCTGAAAGTGTGGGCGGTCGTGCTCGGGATCATCGCCGTCAGTCACGATAGCCGAGACATCAGGATTCAAACTCGCATTCATATCTGGGAATAACATAATGTGAGTTCATTTCGCATGCAGCATCAATTTGGGAACAGTGGCAGCCTTGCTTGTGTTTGTTCCTTCACAAACAAACAAAAACGCTATCAGATGCATGGACAATGCTATAGATAAAATATTTGTGAAATAGAGGACAAACCTGATCGTTGAGCATACTCAGGCGGGGCTGAGGAATCACCAGCCTGGACTGGCTCCAAAGTTCCTCCAGATATGGCGTGTTGAGTGAATGAGATGCTGGCAGGCTTCACTGATGCTGGTGGCACCGCCAAGTTTCGCTTTCTGCGTTCCAAAGCTTCGCGCCGCCGTTGCTCAATTTGTTGCTTCTGCCTCTCAGTCAGTATGTCAGGTGAGGCTTCAATCACGACCGGAGCGACCGCCGGCATCGACTTTGGGGTCGAGATTTTCACCATTTTCTTCTGCTTCATGTCTTTCTTTACAGGCGAAGGCGACATGTACCCATTTTTCGCGAGGATTTCCTGTGCGAGCGACTGAGGAGTGTGCTTCGCCTTGTTCTTCTCCGCATCTGCACACCAGCACGAGTTCAGACGAGCATTCAGACAGCAGCATGACTACATGTCATACGAGCGTCTGAACACTTACATGCTTTTGCTTTCGCGACCATATTCTGGCCATACAGCTTCTTGATCTGTACGATACGAGGAAAAAGTTGATCATATTGTAAGTCTCGATCCGTCCCATGTTGCACCTCTCCCCACAGATTATACACACCTCCTGCCATCGGCCCGCCTTCGCGAGCTCGCGCACGTGCTTCTTCTTCGCTGCGAGATCCAGCGGCGCCGTTGCATTGGTGCCTCCCGTCCCATTCGAGCTCTTCTTGCCCGTCGTCGTCTTCTTCTTCACCGCCATACTCAGCCTCTTGCACAAAATGCAAAATGCGGGATCACTCATTTCCACAACACACACTCTCATGTTGAAGTTGGCAAAAAGGAAACTTACTTCCTGGTAGTCATTTACCACATTGGTCTAAAATGCAGGCCGTCTGATGCAAGCATGCCTCTATCTGTAGCTTTAACTCACTGGGCAGCGGCGACCTCGGCGCTCTGTCCCGGGAAGTCGTTCCAGAACCCCCAGCAGTTGCCCGCGCAGGTCGCAAGGCCGCACGTGCGGCAGTGGATTGGACGCTGACGGAGGGTGCACAGCGCTTGTGCCTCTTCCGGGTTGGCGTCGATCGCGCTGATGCGCGCGTTGATCTTGTTGACCTGGTTGCGGATCGAGCGGCGCTTGTTCTTCCAGCCCTTCTCGACCGCGTACTCCTTGTAGATTGCCTCAAGCGCAGTGCGGTGCTCAATGAGCTCTTCGCGCGGGAGGTATTGCAGGAACGTCACGTAGCAATGCTTGAGGTACTGGTGGTCCGTGCAGTGCACCTCGCCGTGACGCGCGCTAAAGCATGAATCGCACACGAGCACGAGGTCGCGGCATACAGAGCACACCTTGCGACCGCTGAACTCGTCGTGCGGCGCCTTGCACTCGATGCACTTGCCGACCACTTCACTGTTCTGTGCGCCCATCAGCACTCTGTGTAAACATGTACGCATTCGAGTTAGTACACATACAAGAGTAGCGACACAACAATAGATAGCGTTGCGTTACCTCTTGTCGAAGACAAAGTTCTTGCCCTTGAAGAAGCCACCGTCCTCGTACGCCTCGAGATACTTGTGGATGCCGCCCTTGAGGTGATGCACGTCCTCTAGCCCCTTGCTGCGCAGGAAGTTGGAGGCCTTCTCGCAGCGAATGCCGCCCGTGCAGTACATGAGCACCTTCTTGTTCTTCATCTCGTCCAGGCGGTTCTGCAAGAACGCGTAGTACTCGGAGAAATTTTTCACCTCCGGGTCGACAGCGTTTTCAAAGTGGCCCACGAGGAACTCCTTGTGCGCGCGCACATCGAGCACGACCGTGTTCTCCTTGTCCGCCAGCGCGCCCTGCATGGCTTCGTGGAACTGCTGCGGCGTGAGGTACCCGCGTTCCTCGTCCGACGCGTCCATGTTGGGTCGGTCCACGACACCGCCCGTCGACACGATCTCGCGCACGTACTTGATGATGAGCTCGATGAACGGCGCGTCCGCGGCCGCATGGAAGCTGTGCTTGAAGTCCTCGGGTTTCATCGCGAACACCTCGTGGCTGCACAGGAACGCGATATACTCGTCGATGCTGCCTTTGCTGGCGCTCGAGAGCGTCGCGTTGATGCCTTCCTCGCTGATGAGGATACGGCCGACGAGCCCCAGACGTTTGCAGAGCGCGTCCTGCTCGGCCTTGGACGCTTCCGGGTCCGCCACCTCCACGTACTTGTAGAAGAGGATCACGTGGTGGCCACTGGCCGTCGTCGGGGTCTCAATCGCGTCGGCCATGGTTGCCGCGTCTGGTAATGATGATGATGTGGAAATGGCATCAAAACTGGATGGCTGTCAAATTGGGCTGTCAAAGTGGTCCCATAGAAATGGGTTTTACCTGTAAATTATGTTACCCTTTTGAAAACGATACCACTAGCTCAGTAAACCTGCACAATATAATACGCCACTTTGGCTCACATATTGTTTTTGGCAAAAGGCCAAGATGAAGACGAGCTCGCGCGGAGACGATGGTGGTGGCGCGAACGCCGACGAGACAGTAGCTGCTGATGACAACGCTGCAGTGGAGAATGGAAGAATATCCACCACCTTTGCAGCGGTCGCGAAGAAACGCCTGCTGCCCATGGAGCTGCGTGTGAGTGATCTTGTTTGAGTTAAATATGACGGCAGTCTGTTCATCAGTGTGACGCGACAACACTATGTGGATTCCTTTGCTGCATGTTGCACAGAGACGACGCCGAGCTGCGAAATTGCTTGTATCACCTCCGGACAAAGTAAATAGCGTTGCTCTCACGCAAGACAAGCCGCCTTTTGCTAAAGAGTACGTCGCTGGCGGGTATTGTCAAGCCCGCAGACCGTTCGTTTACTGTTTTAATCTTGCGAACTCTACTTCGTTCTTGTTCAGGTCACCCGTGCAAAGAGAAGGAGTGAGGTGTAATGAACGCGATGTCACACTTAAGCGAAGCGCTACCGAAGAGCTCGACCCCAATGCATCAAGAGAGGCATCATTAGCAGCAGCCACCGAGGCTGACGAAAATGGAGGCGTGGCGACTGAGATGCCGCTGTCCAGAAGTGTATCCTCGTCTTCTTCTGTGCTGCCGACCTCAGGATCTGCGGCGTCGCGCTTGAGCTCGTTCTACAATTGGTCTGTAGTCGACAGGAAGCGCCAGCGATTGCAGATGCGCATGCTGACGGACGTACCTTCGAAGTTCCATGTGAGTGCAGCACATTCAGAGTCCTGTAGGCTATACATGTATTGATGTTAATCTCACGCTGCTACCTCGTATTGGATGCCAATTTTTTGTACAGGCGGAGCGAATCCCGGTCGATCTGACACCGAAGGCGAAGGCGACCATCCTCACGTCGTTTCCACTGAGATTTCTACGACCAAGGTACATCTGGATCATCATGTTGCTGAAATCACATTTCCTATCACTTAACTGCGGTCCATGTACTTATTGCTTGTATTACAGCTCTCTCACTAGAAGGAAATCGATGAAGAGCTTTGTTGGAGCGCCTTCAAAGTCTGAGATGGTTTGTAACTTCCCAAAACATTTTGTTACCTCGCTCTTGGGCCTGCCCTGACTTTCGCAACCTCGGTATAACAGCAAGCTCAGAATGAGATTCGATGGCACCAAGCGCTGCATTACTTTGCTCACCCCGCGACATCACTGCCAGCGTCGATCACACTCAAGCGCATGGCGGTGGCCACAAAGAGCGATACGAAGGGTGGAGGAAAGAGTGAGCTGCTGCGGGACGAGCTCGAGTTTTATGCGACGCGCTTGCGGCAGTGGCAGGATGCGTTCCGCGACGTGTACTTTGGGTTCCGTGGACTTCACGGTAGCGAAAAGACGTCATTTTACGTGAAGTCGAATGACTGCACGGTCTGTTTCTACCAAAAAACGGCGAGTTTAACTGTGAAGTCTAGATCCGACGAAGCACGCAATCTCCCGCTTCTGGAAATTTGTCGAGAGTTGAGAGAGCAAACATCATCACTACCTTTGCAACCCGAGAAGTCCATAAACGATGCCGACCGTAAGCCAAAAACGAGACTCTGCGCTGTGATGTCCCAGTCGACTGCTCGAGTCCGAAAAGCGCTCCACCGACTGAACATCGAGTATGCGACACCGTACAACAGCGCCAGCTCGATGCAGCGAGACATTGGCCAGTTCCACTTGCTCGAAGAAGAGCTTACAGCGATGGAGTCCCAGGCGCGAACCGCGGCTACAAGCTCCCGCGCCGCGCTGCCATTACAGCAGAACGTGCACGGCGCAGATTCGCTGCTGTACTTCACTGGACACCAAGCTGTTCACGGACTCTACGAGTTCCTGGTCAATCGAAAGCGTACGTGCTGCAATAACTCTTCGCTGTGCTTTCTCCATGATGCTGCTGTGATACATAGAGATCTAACATTGTTTTGCTGGGTCGCGCAGCGCTGACCAAGGATGATGTACCAGAGATCTACGCGCTGCATCCATTCGCAAATGCCGCCATCAAGTCTCTGGATGTGAAGTACATGGGTCACGTCGCCGCCGGCCTAACTATCAACGAGGAGTCTGCAGGCACAATGTTCAGGTATGATAGTAAATTAGTCATGGCCCATGCTTAAGTGCTTGTCGACTTGCTAACTGTTCTTTGGGGGATGCAGAACCGAGGTGTCCGGCTTCTGCTTCCCGTCTGCGCTGAGTGAGATTCTCGAGATCCTGCGAGACGAATTCCTGCGAGACCACAGTCAGCGCCAAGAGCCAGGACTGAGATCTCGTCTCCACCAGTCGCGAGGCGATGATGGTTCATCTGCATCAGCGAAAGCGGCATCAGGGATTGCCATTCGCGCGTACATGGAGCAGATCCCACTGACCGAACGCTTCAACTCGCTGCACCTTACTCAAGGAGCGATTCGCAAGAAAACAGTGTCAGGCACGACACTTGAGGAGCGCGAGAACTGGAAACACGAACTCGAGCTCTCGAAGCGCAGGATCGAGAGCGTGATCGTCCGTGACAGCAGTAAGAGAGACGAGCAGTCGCTCTTTGAGGTTGAGACGACAGCGCGGACCCTGTAGAAGCACATGAAGGGGAGCCTGGTAGCAACTGTAGTGAAAAAAGAACCTGGGAAATTGTAGGAAAACGGTTCTTGGACTAAAGAGCAGCGAAGAGAAATGGTTAGTTTTCTATTTGCTAATGGGATGAAATATGAAAGCTCTCGATAATACTGATCTTCCAAGGCCGAAAGACGAAAGCTTCTGGCAATGCTTTTATCGCTTAGTGGCCCGTCGAGTAGTGGTCTGGGTACTTGGCCACGTGCTCGAGCATCTCCTTCTCTTGGCGCTGTTGCAGAAGTCCAATCGTTAAAATTGTTATAAAGTGGCCAAAATCCAACCGAAGGCAATCTGAAACGCCAAAGCAAAGCACGCACCAGCAAGTGCGGGATCTTGACGTCGTAGACGTCCTCGAAGAGCGTCTCGAGCGGCGGCGGGCCCTTGGACTCGGCACTCTGCAGTGCTGCGAGCACATCTGTTCGCTGATTGTCACGCAGGTGCTGGTCCTGCTCCATGGTCAGCCATCCTCGTCGCTATAGAGTAAACACGATAGAGATCATTAACCAGTTAGCAAGAGTGACACTGTGAATAATAGAAAACATGACACTCACGATGAGGTAGTTGCGCGTGCGGTCGATCGGGTCGCACGTCTCCTTCCAGTGCTTAATGTCCGAGACCTCGCGGTAGCGAGTCGAGTCGTCCGAGGTCGAGTGGTGTCCCTGACGGTACGACATAGCCTCGATGAGCACGGGGCGGTTCTCGCGCAGAATGTACTCGCGCGCCGTGCGGGTCGCCTCGTGGACCGCGAGGAAATCGTTGCCGTCCACGCGCATGATCGGGATGCCGTACCCGGCACCACGCGAGGCAATGCCGTCTCCGCGAAACTGGTCGATCGTCGGCGTACTGATCGCAAAGCCGTTGTTGCGGCAGAAGAAGAGGATCGGACAGTCCTTCGTGGCCGCAAAATTGAGTGCCGCGTGGAAGTCGCCCTCGCTCGCCGCGCCTTCACCAAAGTAGCAAACCGAGATGCGGTCTTCCTTGGCGAGCTTGAACGAGTACGCCGCGCCGACAGCCTAGATATCATAAAGAGGTGAAAGGGCGGTGAGTCCACAAACGAGCTATAGTGGATGCAAATAAGAGCAGTTATGCAGAACGTACATGTGGGAGCTGCGTGGCCAGTGGCGATGAGATGGTGTGGTAGTTGAGGTTCTTCGAGCCATAGTGCACAGGCATCTGGCGGCCTTTGCCGTGGCCGTCCTTGTTGCTGAAGCACTGTACATGTGTGGATTGCTCTCAGTCCAAAAAGTTCATAGACAAGTCAAGCAAGCACGAAAGCTTAGCGTACCTGGTCAGCAAAGTTGTCGAGCGTGAAGCCACGCCACATGAGCACGCCAGGCTCACGGTACTGTCCAAAGACCATATCGGCTAACACACAGCAAAAGGCATATCGGTAAGCACACGAATAGGCATTCATAGCATACAGATGCCAGTCATAGAAATGCGAGCCGATCGTACATTGGCGAATCGCAGACGCGCTGCCAAACTGGATCGCCTCCTCGCCGTACGAGGTCATGTAGAACGAGATGCGGCCCTGGCGCTGCGCGTCGTAGAAGATGTTGTCCATAGCGTTCAGACGCAGCATATTGGTGTACATCTGTGTGCAGATATCCTGTCCGAGCTCCGGGTCCTTGCCACCTTCCACCACGTTGCCCTGCTCATTCAGGACTATCACAAGCATTTGCACACACCCAAGTCAGGTTGACTGACGCATCCATTGGACTGCTACAGACAAGGCAAGCGGTATACGTACTGCGGAAGCACGGGATGACTTCGCTCTCGCGCGGGTCCTGGAACACCACGTCCGCCACGTACGGCAGCTTTGTGCCTGGGAAGTAGCCTACATTCATAAAGAGAGAAAGAGAGGCGTCAGTCATGCTCGTGTCATTCGAGCAACGAGGTCGGCAGGAGCGGTATGTACGCGTACCGAGCGACGAGAACGCGCGGGCAGCCGCGCGGGTGCTTCTGAGGGTCGTGAGCGTCTTGCGGAGCATGTTGGTCTCTGTGATGTGTGTTGCGTTGTGTTGTCTGCGGCGCTTGGGCGTGAGTGGCGCGATGGAGAGCTCGTGGTGCGCTCTTGCTTCGTCTTCCATGCCTGTTGGAAGAGCTTTCAGCCGAGTCAAATGTAGCTATAATATACCTTCTTATATATCAAACCACTCTTTAGTATTGATGTGTGTAATAATATCAGATATATTGCCTGTTCAATTAGCATAACGACCTCAATATAGAGGTACTCATTTACGGAGGAAAGCTAAAATAAGCCCGCTATCGTCAAAACAGGCGATGGGACGGACCCAAACCGAGGCAAAACATACTGCATTCTGATTGGACAAAAATCAAAAGCAACTTCAAGCCGCACTTTTTATATTTGGACCTTGTATAATGCATTGCCGTGTCGAAAAACCTTCCAAGTTAGCATATTTGGACTGGGCTGGAAGCTGAAATGACAAATGCTCGATTTCTTGCGAACTAAAAAGGTTTTTACCACGCTTCCACCTCCGACACTTAATACAGCATCCTTTGAAAATTTATCAAATCCTCCTCACTCCACTGCTGCTTGGTTGTTGTGAACAAGTCCCTGGACGAGAAGCGACAGCATGACTGCATGTCCATTCTTCTTCTGCGACAACAGCACTCCTCAGATGAGCGATCACAGTCTCGGACTTCATACCGCTCGAATTTATTTCAAAAAGCCCCACTCGTGGGCTGGATTTAGTTATTAGAAAGCAATATGCAGATTCACATCAAGCTGCATGAAGCTACATCCAGATCGGAGAAATGGCGTAGCAAAATGGCAAAACACGGGCCTAGTTGGCGAGCCACTTCTTGCGCGCGGCGACCGCAGTCTTGCCGTTGTCGCTGAAGAGGCCGTCGAGGCCGAGGGTCCACATGTCGAGGTACTCGTTGATCGGGTCCTTGGAGTAGTTGGCCGCAAGGCGGTGGTTCTCGTCGCGGAACGTGTATGAGTGCACCTGCAGGCCGCGCGCGTGGGCATCCGCGATCACCGTGTTGTTGATGTACGTATAGTAGTCCGAGTCGTCGATGATGCCGTCGCCGTCGGCGTCCACCGCGGCGCCCTTGGCGTCCACCTTAATGGGGCGCACCTGGACCAGATCGCGCTTCCACGGCGAGATCACATCGGCGTACGTCTTCACCTCGTCGAGGCCGGCCTTGGAGATCACATCGTACGACGTGCCGTTGCGGCCGCTCACGACCCAGTCAAAGGGCGGCACGGGGTTGTCCACGAGCTGCACGAGCTTGATGGTCGAGACCTTGCGGATCTCCTTCAGGTTGCTCATCTCGAACGACTGGATGTACACGGGCGCGTCTCTGTTGTTCCAACCGGCCTTGTCGAGCGTCGCGAGCAGCTTCTCCTCGAGCGGGAGGCCAAGCGTACGGTGGTAAGTCGGGTGCTTGGTCTCCGGGTAGATGCCGATGGTGCGGCCCACCTCGATGGACTTGGCCTTGGCGAGCGCGATGATCTCGTCAAAGGTCGGGATCTTGTAGAGCCCGTCGTACTGGTGGTCGCGCTCGGCGAACGCCTGCTTGGCGCCGAGCGTCTTGATCTCCGCGAGCGTGAAGTCGCTCACGAAGAAGCCCGTGTCGTCCACGCCGTCGACCTTGACGGTCTTCTTGCGGCTCGCGAACTCGGGCTTGTCCGCCACGTTGGTCGTCGCGATGATGTTGGGCTCGTGGCGCGCGATGAGCACGCCGTCCTTGGTGATGACGAGGTCCGGCTCAATGAAGTCCACGCCCATCTCGATCGCGAGCGTGTAGCCCTCGATCGTGTGCTCGGGGAGGTAGCCTGGGGCGCCGCGGTGGCCGATGATCAGCGGGCTCTTCTTGGTCGGAGCTGGCGCCGACGTCGGCTTTGGGACCACTGGGATCGATGGCGTTGGCGTCAACGGCGATGGCGTCACGACACCAGCGTCGCCGCATGTGGCCTTCTGGCTCAGTGTCGCAGAGGCGGCGATGGCGGCGAGTAGCGCTCCGACGTAGAGGGTCTTGACCATGGCTCCTGAGGTGGTGGTGGGGTGTCTGATGTACCGAAGAGCTGGTGAATTGGACAATGAGGGACTCCGAAGTTTTGAGCTCCTCCAGAGCAGAGGAGTCAGACCTTAGAGGGGATGGGAGGCAAGATTCATCACCGTGGCTTGTTTTTGTTCAGGATGAAAGATGATGATCTCCGAGACCACGCGCGCGTTGAGTTCGACGCGCGCTTCCTCGGTCTCTTCGTGCAGGTTGTTGTCGTGGTGAGCAAGACTGCCTTTGTCCGCGCCGTGTGGGACATTGTACAGGAAGCGCTTGAGGCCTGCGTGCCGGTACTCGAGGAACTCGGGGCCGTGTACGATGCTCACGACCTTGGCGAGCAGCGGCGGGATGATGAACCCTGCGCACTACCTTGACAGCTAGATACACAGACACATACAATCGAGACATGTGAGCAACCCCATCCAGCCATTCGTATACAGTCATGAGGAAACCGAGCGTACCTGGTCGTGCAGCCAGAGGAAGTCCGAGTAGCGGCGGTCGGCCTGCACAACCTCAGACACCTTCGGGCCCGAAAACCCAGTTCAATTGATATCGGTTAATTGGTACATCCATCCGGGGCCGTTTGATACTGGTTAGCTGGTAAGATGTGTTTCCCAACCTCAAGATTTGTCTGAGCTTTGAATCTCCAGCATCACTTGCGAGAAGGCTCACTTATGTCGTCGCTCCGCCGTTTGCTTCGAAAAGGGGCGAAGCCACCCTCATCAAATCGTGTAGGCACGCTGAGAGGGAGCTCTGGCACTCTGGTTTCATCTGCAGACGACGCGCTGAGTCCTGTTGTTCTTGTTGCTTGGAGCAGGTTTCATCGAGAGGCAATCCTTAAGCAACACCTGATGCCGTGAAAGTTGTGTTTCGTATACAGTGTTCCCTCATCGACCCGAACAGGGGCGCATCGCCACAAATCAGTATTTGATAGTAGAGGTAATGTGAAGATACAGCTTGCCATAAAGACCTTTTGCCAACTTATAGTAGGTGGGATTATAAAATATTAAAGATAATAATATTTTGAAGGGTTATCAGCCCCTGTTCGGGTTGGTGAGGGAATACTGTACAGTGTAGCAAAAGGATCACAATGGACGATAAACCCCACGTGCAAATAACGGAGGACGAAACCATCGGATCGAATGCAGCCAACCACACCAACATCCTCTGGCCTGGCCAATTTGCCTGATTAACTTTCGACTTCGCATGATATTGATAGAAAAAGGTCCAACATGCCACTTCCAATCCCGCAGAGCTCACTTCATCACTTCCAACACAAAAAATGAGTGGACGGGTTTCTCGGCGCGAGCTGGCTATGCACAACCACAGTTTGTCACACTTCAACCTCGGCTTCTGCCCACGAACCAAGTGGCGAAACCACGCTTTGTAGAGGTCAGTTAGATAGTTCTGAAAGAAAACTCCACGGTTTGACCAACATGAGGCCATGAAAATTCCAATGAGAGCGTGGAAGTGGCCATACAAGTCATACGGGTGTAATTGCAATCCACTTTCAGCGTGTCGCTATCCTATTTATGATGGAGCTCATGATCTTTGTGTCTCCGATGTTTTGACGAAATTGGTGCTTCATTCAATTTGAAAAAGAGTCAGCATGTGCTTGGGTGACTGGGTGAAACACGCTACTAACCCAGTTATTGGCCAGTTGGTAACCCACTGCGGTATTTTAACCCAAACTTAACATATTGGCTTTGTTTGGTTATACAGTGCGCGCCAATTGGTTAGCCGTACTTTGATTTTTCTGATTTTTTGTTGTCGGCCATTTTTCGATTTTTTGAAAAGACCATCGCAATCGCCCGAACTTTGTGGTTCCTGTGGTGCTTTTGTTGTTTTGAAAACTCAC
>JAASFV010000472.1:0-21539 GCA_023334015.1 Globisporangium paddicum
CTCTTATACACATTCCTACACAAATATATATATATATATATATATATATATATATATATATATATGCATTGGCTTCTGGTCCAGTCGCAAACTCATTCAGAACAGTGTTCAAATAGCACGCAGGGAGCGAAACGTGGGGTTGACGAAGACACAAAAAAACAAAACAATTCATTTGCTGATAGTGAGCGCAACCTCCTTCATTGGACATCACCACAGGGTGTTCTCATTAACAACATTGACTGCCACATCTTCGCCATATCCAAGGCCATCGTTGAGCGCAAGCTCCACTCCACCATCTGCCCACTCCCGCCAAATACGACGTATGTGTATCAGCCTCTCGACGTAACCGTCCTGGTCTTGCTGAAGAAGAAGGTTTGGTCGTAGTGACTGACCAGTGACTCGAGCAAGCGACTGGTAGCCCAAGAGAAGCACTTCAGGCTCGTGCAGCAAACGACCATAGCTTGGGAAGAACTGTAGGTCGCGGCCATCCAGTGCAGCTTTCCATACCGCTGCTGCACAGCATTGCCTTGACTTCTAAAAAAAATACAACCACTTCAATTGTAATAAGCAAGCATTTTGTGTCTCTCATTTGTTGGCTCAACAGTGTGTCTCCATCCGCAGTACTTACAAAAAAGACATGACAACGGTTTGTCCGCTTTTGCAGGGACACAAGGGAGGCTGTGCTACCAGGAAGCGCACAGGCACTGCAGCAGTCGCGTGTGTCATTTGGTGGTCAACATGGAGACCACAACAAGCTAACCTGTGTATCCGTACGATGCTTGCATTTTTCGTTTGATCTAAACAATAGTATAAATATACACACCTCAGCTGCATAGCGCTGCGCACTTGGTCACCCTGGAAAAGTTGTGTCGTGCTCCAACTTCAACTCGAACTTCTCAATTGGTGAGGTCATCGATAACAATGGTAGCTGCACACGCAAGGTAGCTTGCTTGATGGGCCTAGATGTTGATTCCTGGTGGTGGAGTGCAAATATTCGCCGACCAGTGCAGCACGAGGAATTTCTTTACTTGGCTCTTGATCGTCGAGAATACGTTCTCAATGGGATTCCGCACGAGCGGAAAAGGCCCGAGGTGCAGGAGACAGGCATCATGTCTCGGGTCCTTATCTACGCGGACGTGGCGCGGAGCATTGCCGAGGGTGAGCACGGAGTTGTTGAGCAGCTCTTCTTCAGTAATCTTGAGCAGCAAATCAGCTATTTACTTGGCAGGGTTACAAAGTAGCAAGGGGGGAGGGGGGGGGGCTGAAGACTTAATCGAGACAGCAGTTGAGAGAGAGGGAACTCGTTGGAGGTGTCGGAGTTGTTGCTGCGAAATCGTCGCTCTCAGCGGACCAATCGGCTCGCAGACACGCGCGCCATGATATGGAAGTTGGCCTCTTTGGTCGTTGCGACGAAATCCTTCTCTCACTTGCTCACATTTGCTCTGCCAGCCTTTTGAGTGCACCACACATCGTGTTAGTTTCGTCAGCGTAATTTATTTCTTACGACTGATACTCGAGCAGCTGAATCAAGTAATCCCAGCACTTAGTCTTGTTCACATCGTCGTTTATTTTGTCGCTCCTTTTGTGGATGGCCTTCAGCGTGTAGCCCAGTACGTCGATAGCTTTCTTAACCGTATGCAGACACCAGTGATGTCGAACTGACTCAGAAGCGCGCCCGCCATCTCGCCGAAAGAGAAGTAGCAGTTCTCGTCGATGTGCTTTCGAGGTAGGAATCCATGGCGCTCATCACTCGCTTATACCTGAACCACCGCGCTTCGACGACGACGCGACCCAGTTGTCGTCACGCTTAGGGTTCGCGACCCACAGCCATGCCATCTTGGAGCTGGTGTTGAAGGTATCCTCGACGGCTTCCCAGTGATCCCCTGTCGCGCTTCGCTAGTAGGACGCCTTGCTTGTCTTGTATGGCGATCTTCATTGCGCTGTGGACGTTGTCGAATGAGCGAGCGAGCGCCTGTGCGCTAAACATCCCCTGTGTTTGGCCGGAAACTTCGCCAGTGCGTTACCTACAAATTAAAATCGAGAGTACATCCGCAGTTATTTTTTACATACTTTTTCCAGACGGAATTTAACATTCTCTCACAGATATGGACGACGGAGTCGGAGAGTTCGATAACGGAAATAGAAGAGGTGTAAATTGCCGTATTGTACACAACGTAATCGTACGTGAGAAGAATTTTTTCATTGTTCGAGTCAGTTAAAATTAGGCAGATACATGGGATTGTGGACAAACATGTTGCTTATGAACAGAAGTGACTGTACCAGTTCAACTTTGAAAGGTATCCACACCAATACTACCTATTTTGATATTAAAAAAGGGGTCCAAAACAACCAAGGAGAATGGCTTTGGGGAGTGCTTTCGTAGCATTTTTCGACCAGATGAACGGTCAAAAATGTGTCTTCAAAACTTGTTATTGCGTCTGCAACTAAAACTTTTGAGCTATCACTGCGCTACCATTCGTATTCTTGTCAACTTGTTGTTTGAAGAGCGAATGGACTGATATCGTTTATGCATATATCCCACGCGCTTAAGGTTGTATGATCTATTTTCGTTTTTATGTTCTCAAAAATTACGGACCGCATAGTGTACAAGTCCAAGTCAATAGTGTCCCACAGTGTTTATGTATATAAGAGAATTTGATCTATTCATACGGGACACTATTGACTTGGGTTTCCTATGTTTTTCTTGTCCCGTATGTTTACTTAAAACCGCTTGTCCGCCTAAATTTGGTGTAATTTGTTCAATGGCGATCAAGTGTAAAAAGAAACAAAAATAGTCTATATAGTAAGTTTCTTCGACCACTTTCAAATTTGGAAAACTGTGCAATATGGTAAAAGTTCAGCTTGGTAATACTTACCATTTTGTGCAGGGAAGATCGAGAGGGGGGCAAAAAAAGCAAACACAACAACCAAACAAAGATCCGATCTACGCAGCAGCACGCACGCAGCACGCCAGCCACCATGCCGGAGACGTCGTCCAAGGAGGAGAACTACCACCCGTCCATCGTGGGCAACACGTTCATGCGCCAGTACTACCAGCTGCTGGCCAAGGAGCCGCAGAGTCTCCACCGGTTCTACAAGGACGAGTCGCGCTGGAGCCACACGAACGGCTCGCAGATGCAGGAGCCCATCGCCGGCCAGAAGGCCATCAACGAGCAGATCCTCAAGCGCGGCTACGCCGGCGCCCGCGTGGACCTCGAGATCGGCTCGATTGACTGCCAGGCCTCGCACAGCGGCGGCGTCTTCGTGCTCGTCACGGGCGTCATGACGCTCGTTGACAGCATCGTGCCCAAGCCGTTTGTGCAAACGTTTTTCCTAGCTACGCAGCCCAAGGGCTACTTTGTGCTCAACGACTGCCTGCGCTTCCTCGAGCTCCCAGGCGCGTCGCCTGCGACTCTCGTCGAGTCCGCTGCGGCCCCAGCGGCAGCGGCCAAGGCGACAGCCGCCAAGGACGCCAAGAAGCCCCAGGCTGCGATCGGGACGCCCGTCGCGCAGTCGCCGGCAGCCAAGGCGCTCGCGTCGCCTGTGAAGGCTGCGGCACCAGCTGCTGCATCGACGCCTGTGGCGAAGAAGGAGAAGACGCCAGCGTCGCCCGCCGCCAAGGCGTCTCCTGCGCCAGCTGCTGCTGCTTTGGCGCCACTGTCGCCTGTCAAGGTCAAGACCCCAGTGGTGCAGTCGCCAGTCAAGGCTGCGGCGCCAAAGTCCGCTCCACGCGACGCTTCCCCAGTGAAGAAGAGCGCCGACAAGAAGCCAGCGAGTGCCGCGCCTGCGTCCCCCAAGGCCGTTGCCGCGCCGACCGCCGCGGCTGTGCTCTCACCCACTGCGAGCAAGATCGCCAAGGCGGCAGCGTCCCCAGTTTCTACGCCAGTGCCAGCGGCTCCAACGTCGTGGGCATCGCTCTTCTCTGCGGCGACCACCCCAGCGACGGCCAGCGCTGCGAAGCCTGTGCCCGCGCTCGCGGTTGTGGCGACGGCGGCCTCTGCAGCTGCGGCCCCAGCCAAGCAAGCGCCTGTGGCGTCCCCCAAGGCGACCAAGACGGCCACCGACGCCCCAGCTGCGGCCCCGAAGGAGAAGATCCGCTACCACAGGTGCGTATCTTGTTACTTAGTTACATGGCATGTGATATGGGGCGTGTTACTAACATGCAAGTATGCTTAACAAACACTAGTGTGTACATCAAGGAAGTGCCAGCGCAGGCCAAGGAAAGCGACCTGCGCGAACTCTTCAAGAGCTACGGCTCGATCGCCAACGTCAACGTCGTGGGTACGCGCGGCTACGCGTTCGTAGACTTTTTCGACCAGGAGAGCCAGCGCGCGGCGCTCGCAGAGACTACCGAGTTCAAGCTCTTTGACAAGACGCTCATCGTCGACGAGCGCACTGACCGCAAAGGTACTGATGCATTTGGCTCTGTGGCTGTGTTGTAGAGGGACAACTGCTAATCTTGAGCTCGCTATTGGGACACTTTACAGACCAGCGCAGCGGATTCCGAGGTGACGCCACTGCTCGCGGTGGCCGTGGCGGCGGCGGCCGCGGCCCGAGCGCCAGAGGTGGCCGCACGGGCGGCGAGCGCAAGGAGCGTGACGAGACCAAGGAGCGACGCGAGAACGGTGGCGCGTCCGCCAACGGCAACGCAGGTCGAGGTAGCGGTGCCGCGCCCCGCAGCGACCGTCGCGAGAAGGGAGGTCGCCGCGGCGGCAAGGTTGAAGGCGGCGCCGCTCGCGCGGAGTAAGCAGTCTGGACCACCGAGCACACGCGATCAGCAGAGCTACCCGATACCCTACCGACCGATACCCGCGACAGGCTGATATATAATGTGCTCATGACGCGCGATGGCGAAATCTGAAGAGCAGGGCGTCCACTCGGTTCTCCTCTTCACCCCTCGCTTGTTTGACGCGGCGACGACGAAGTCTGATAGTTTAGAGCAAAAAAAGACGAGCGTCACCATGGTGAGCGAGCGAGACGAAGGGGACGCAGAGCTGCCTGCTGTCAGCTCTTTGCTGAGCGCGACGTGCGGCACACTAGTTAGGAATGAGACACTAAAACGCAGAGATACAGATGAAAAGAACCACAATCACTTTGTTCTTGTGCTGCTGGACTGCTTGTATCTGCTTCAGAGAGAGAGAGATGAGTGGTTACACGCTGAACGACAGGGCAGTCATCGAACCTGGAAGCTTTCTTGTGTGCTTTCGATTCACAGTGCCTTACAAAAACACACCCATCTGGAGGTGTCTTCTCTCTCTTTCACGGTCAACGCTGGCTGGGTCGACCCTATCAAACAAACCGCGTCTACACTCACTCACAGTTTGCCTACTGTGGCTAAGGTGCAAACTGTCGGGCTACTGCGCGACCTGAGCTTCCTTTAGGACGCGCGCGGCCTTCTTCGTGTCGCCCTTCTTGAGAAGCACGTACACCAGAAGCTCAAGTGACTCGCGGCAGTTGGGGTTTTCACGCACAGCGCGCGTGACGCTCTCCTCGGCTTCCGACATGCGGCCCTGCAGAATAAGCGTCGTCGCGTTGTTCACGTGCACTCCAGAGCGCGCTCGAGACGGCTGCAGAATAGACATATACAGAAAACGGAGCGTTAGCCACGCAATGCAGTTGTGGCAGTGGCAGGATTTTTAAATTGTGTCTACCTGGATCTTGGCTTCACGCGCGTAGTCTTCTGCCATGGCCAAGAGGTCTCGCTCCGACTGCAGCGTTTCAGTCGCCTCTACGGCACGAGAGAGCATGGACAACGCCTCAGCTGCGTACGAGCGTGCAAGGAATCTGTCGAACATTGGAGACCATCACGGTGGTGAGCTTCGAGTAAAAAACACAATGCACAAATAGCATCAACTAGACTCACCGATTGGATCGCGAGCAGCTCGGCAGCGCCAGCAACTCCTTCGCACTCGTGATCGCAAGCTGCGGCTCGTACATGGATAAATAGACATACGAGAGATTCACCAGCGCCTTCTGGCGCAGCATGTCCAGCGATTCCATGCTCAGAGCTGCCGAGTCGCTAGCCCCGTCACCGTCCGCGCTAGCTGCGGCTGCTGCACTATCGCCGTTGGCATTCGCCATTTCCTGTAACTGGTTGCAAAGAAGCACCACGTTCTTAAAGCACTTTGCCGCAAATGGCAGGTTCATCTTCGGTGCGCCTGGGAATACACATCAGCGATATTTCTTTAGTTAGACAACTCTCAACGCCCAGCAGGACGGCAACAGACTCGCTTCGTACCGTTTGCCGCATTCGCCTGCGCATTCTGAGACTGGTTCAGCTTTCCATTCTTCTCGGGCAGTTCAATGTCCTGCGACGCGGATGACGGGATGCTTGTGGGAAGCAACACGCGACGGTGCGAGCCCGAGCCAATGATTCCCTGGATCAGACCGCTCTTGTTTCCTGCCACCGCCGCCAATTTCTGCTGCTGCGCGAACGCCGCCGTGCAGCATTCACCCATGCGGAGCCACAGCTTTGGACGGTTGAAGAACAGACGAGATGACGCGTGGAAGCATCGGAACGCCAGCCCATAGTCTCCTTGCAAGAGCAGATGGACGCCGTTGTTGTACAGAATCTCGAACTGCGATGAGCTCTGTTGGGCACATAATGTAAACACACATAGCACTCCGTGTTAGTGTCTCCTTTGTAAACCAGCCGCATGGAAGCAAGTACAAAATGCTCCCACTCACAGTGATCACGACCCCGTCCGACTGCGCACTCTTGGATTTTCCCGAAGCCTCTAGCGCTCGGGAGAAATACGATTGCGCGGCCTTCCGCTGCCCCATCTGGAAGTGAATGCACCCCAAGTTGTTTAAAAACACGCTCTACGCAGACAACAGAAAGAAATTTCATACAACAGGTCAGTCACAGGTCAGCTCAGCTCACCAAACCTCATACCAAATTGTACGTACCTCATCGACGGCCTCCTGCGAGCACGATGCCAGCAGCTTGACGCACTTCTTATAGTTCTTTCTTAAATACTCGAGGTTCGCCTTCAGGAACAACGCGGTCGAATTCTGCACCGAGAGCGCTGGGTGGCTGATCGCCGTCGACGTCTTGTCCCACGTCGCAGCGAGCGCCGTGGACGCCGCTGCGCCGCCAGCAACAATAGCAGCAGCCGCCTCGTCGAGTCGCTCGCGCGACTTGATCTCTTTCTGAAAGATCTCGAGCGCGGACTTGACCTCCTTCTTGCCGGTCTTGAGGTTTCCTTCGAGTAGCACGAACTTGGCCTTGTACAGGTGCAGGCGGAAGCGGAACTCCGTCACGTCCAGACGGTTCTTGCGCTGCTGCTCCGTCTCCACTGCGCTGCTGCTGCTCGTGCTGGCGTCGCTCGAGGCGTCGTGGTGCTCGAGCTGCCCGTTAAAGCGGTGTGGCTTCTCCAGGTATGCGAGGATTGACTGCGCCTTCTTGAGCGTCGACAGGCGCTCGTGCTCGGTGGTGACGCACCCGCGGGCGCTGTGCAGGATGATGTCCAAGTACAGGAAGCACACGTGCATTGCCACGCGCTCATCGATCGGGTCAATCTTGCGCATCACGGCCTCGAGCACCGAGCTCGCGGCCGCGTATTGCTTCTGGTGGAAGAGACACGCCGCCAAGTTGTATCGGATGAACGACGATTCGCGCTCGGCGGCGAACTTGACCTCGTAGTCCGCGCCCGCGTCGACCTTCTTGTCCGCCGCGTCCAGGATCGAGCTAAGCAAGTTGCGCAGGCTCAGCTCGAGCTCCTTCGGTGCCGTGTTGCCGGCGACAAAGCCCGCGAGCAGCAGGTTGTGCTGCACTTTCGAGTCGCGCTCGGGCGCAATCTCCTCCGCGAGCTTCTGCAGCGCGTCGATCGCCTCCACGTACTTGCCGGCACTGCAATCAATAAATAAATAAAGAGCACGTCAGACACGTGTGCTGTTCGGATAATAACGGGCGCGAGACGGTAGTCGTCACGGGCACGTACTTGTACTTCTGCTGCGCGCGATGCGCGAGCGACGACTTGTTCTCCTTCCCACGCGACTCGCCCCACATGATTCAAAGCCTAGCAGTCCACGCAATAGAAATCAGCACAGGTCGTTAGTCCTACCCAATCTCCTCAGTATGGATCCCCATGGGGACGACAACACCAAGCATGCGAGTTGCACAAGGATCGCCTGCTCTGGCTCATCGTCACGCAACCGCCACGCACGCGTAGACGCAGAGACGAGGGCGCTGGCAGGTGCACAGCAACACACAAGATGCCTGCACCCGTGACTCCCCTCTCTCTCTCTCCTGCCTAATGAACACACACACACACAGACGCCTTCGTGTCCTCCCTCACCTGCGTCGTCCGCTTCTTTCCCCTTTGTGGTTGCTTTTTGAGCTGAGAGAGAGCTGGAGCATGAGAGGGGTGGCAGCAGGCTATGTTTTATTGGTATTCTACTACAAAATAGGGTAAATGCTGGCTGCATATCTCCATTTAGGATATAATTAGTCACTTTTGAACCCTAAATCAGTCACATTTACAGATATTTGCTGCTAATATATAGTATTTAGATCATAACTCATCATTGTTGATGATTGTTTTCTGTGTTGACAGCAGAAACATACTGTACTTACTCCGCAGTGGAGACATGCAGAGCAGTGACGAGGAAAATGCTTGTTGAGAAACCTGGCAAGACGCACCTGAGAGTATCGTTCCATGTATTATTGATTTCTTTGTAAATGCCCAAGCGAGTTTGGTGGGCATCATCTTGATTGGCGAAGTTGGCACTCGCTATGAGACAGGAAAATGCCCACACTGCGTCTTCTTGGCCTACGCGAAGACGTTCTGCTGGTCCTCCTCGAGCGCCGCGTCGCCTCCCTCGTCCACGGCCTCGAGCGCGCTGAAGTTCATAAAGTGCGTCTTGCGGTGGATCTCGTGGTAGAACTCCTTCGGGTTGCCGAGCTTGAGGTCGTACTTCATGCCCGTGTTGTGCTTGACGCCCATGAAGTTGTAGTTCCACACGTCCTCGTCCGGCACCATGTAGAAGCCCAGGAAGCGGTCCGAGAGTAGCATCTGCACCTTTTCGTAGTGCGTAGGCGCAAAGCCGGCTGGATTGGCGCCGCTGTCTTTATTCTGGCGACCCCACTCGTACCCAGCGGGCGTGAGTTTGTACGCCGTAAGCGAGCACGACCCGGGCGTGAAGCTGCACGTGATCACGATGGCCTTCTCACCATCCCATGACGCGTTCTCCGACATGATCTTCGAGTGGAACGTCACGTCCTGCGGCGGCAAGTGCGGCAGCTCGTTCGGCTGCGTGTGGATCCATCCGAGCGCCTCCATGCCATCCAGGTACTCGTGCTGCGGCATCTGGATGGGCACCGTCACACTCTGGTGCGTGCCCAGCTGTGGCGGCATCACGATGCACCGGATCTCCTTCACCTGCGGGTTGTCCGGCGGACTCACACCGTACATGAGCCCGCAGATCTGCGTGCGCAGGTCCGAGACCGTGATGAACTTGTTGAGCACGTTCTTGGGGAAGACGTACGTGAAGCCCGTCTCGCGGATGTCGTCCGACGACACGTAGATGTGGTTCGTGCGCAGGTGCAGGTTCGTCGCCGAGATCGCGCGCACACGCCAGTCCGTCTTCGACGCGAACGAGTGCTGCTCGTACTGACTCGTGGTCGTGATCACCAGCTCGTCGCCGTGCACGTTCGTCGTCTTGGTGGTCACAGCCGTGAGCTGGCTCTGCTCGCGCGCCTGCTTCTCAATCTCGGCCACCTGCTGGCGCTGCAGCGACGGCGCCGAGATCTCCATACCAAGAATGATATCGCGAATCTCCGACTGCGTCAAGGAAGCCACGTTCACGTTGTTCTTCTTGCCGTAGTCGCCCAGGATCAGATCCTTGAGCTGCACCTCGACCTTGAGCCACTGCTCATCTGTGAGCGACGGCCAGATGTGGTGCGCCTGCGTCGTCGTCTCGGCATCCGGGCGCAGGATCACCTTGGTGCGGTCGTTGCTCACGTGCAGCGCGCGCAGGATCAGAATCAGCCGTGAGAATGCCGTGTACGACGTGATCGTGTTAAGCCAGTCGTCGTAAATGTTGAAGAGCACCATCTGCGGCTCCGTGGCCTTGAGGATCAGATCGCCAAACTTCTCGACCTTGAGGCACGCCTGAAACGGCAGCTGCAGCTCGCTGCCCTTGATCACAATGTTGGGGAAGTCCAGCAAGTGCACTTCCAGCGGGTCGAGCATGCCCTTGCGCGTCACAATGATCTGCTTTGGCTGCTCTTCCACAGGGAGCGAGCGAATGAGTGCTGCAACTTCTTCTGCTGTCTTCCACTTGGCTAACTGGCCGAGACGCTTCTGTCCAGCCCACACAGACGTATGAATGATCTTGAGGAAGAGCTGGCCCGTACGAGGGTTGAAGATGAAGATCGCACCGTTGATCGGTTTCGTCGTCAAGTTGCCTTCGAATGTCTTGTGGATCGTCACGCGGTACACATTCGTATCGTCGACAAACCAGATGATCTGGTTCGAGAAGAGTTCACCGTAGTTCTGGCTGGAGAGGTACGGCTCCGTTGGCTCTGAAGAGTACAGCTGCAGGCCCTTGCGGATTCGTTCACGCAGCACATACAGCGCAGGATTCGCCTTCATGATTTTCGCCATCGCTTGCTGCATCAGCGGTTTGCATCCCGGGAACCAGTTGCCATAGCCACTGTACAGGTTGTACGCCAAGTCGACGGCAAGCAGCACACCAGTTGGCGACGGGTAAATGGTCATGTTGTCCGTCGTGTAGTCCAGGAACTTGGCGCGAGAGTAGCGCTCAATGTCGTGCGAGTCAAAGTCGCCCCAGCGGAGCTGCACATCGATCCAGTACTTGGTTGTGGTTGTGCCATCGTAGCTATCTTTCGTGTCGTGCACCAATGTTGGACGCCCGACTTGCCACTTGTAGGCGGCGAATAGTAGCACATCTGCACAGGACGAGTTCATCTTGTACGACTTGCGAGGGTGGATTGTCTCCTTCTGCACGTTTTCAATCTCCAACGCATCCAGCTCTTGGTCGAAGACTTGGCACAAATCCATAACGAGTGATTCATGAATTTTCTGCCACAAATGGGCTCGGAAAATCTGGATCAGCGAGATCTTCAGCGTTGGGATCTTACCGTGCATGAAGATACCCGTGAGATCAAGCTGCACCTGGAAACCGACGTACACATTCGCGCGATTGATCGTCGGCGACCACCACAGCGTGAAGCGACGGTTCGGAATCTGGTTGAGACCCGAGCGCTGCGCGTTGGTTAGCTTCTTGTACTTCATACTCTCTTCGAAGCCCGATGCTTTCTCCCAGAACAAACCTTCCCAGGTCGGGAAGTACGTGCCCTTGAACAATGTGTGCTCCAAGATGCCTTCAACACCACCAAGCGCCTGAATCATATCCGTGCGATAGTTGTTGAGATTCCAGAGCTTGCCATCGTGGCGCTGGTGGGTCCACCAGAAAGGATTATTGCGCAGCACTTGGTATTTCTTGAAGTCCGTTCGCACGCGCCAGCCCTTGTCGTACGCGAGGGTGTGTCGGTCCTTCTGGAACAGCGTGTTGATACGAGGGATACCACGGTCCCACGAGTCTTCGAGATCTTCAAGAGTCAGTCGTCGGTTCTGCGCGTTTGCTTCTTGCCGCTTCAAGGCATATTCAGCCCATACGCGCTGCGAGTCGATGAACTCGGATTCCCATGGCTGCAAGTAGCGGAACAAGTTTGGAATCAGCTGATCTTCTTCGTGGGACATACCCGAGCGGAAGTGAGTGACACCACCACCGTCGGTTTGCTTGGAGTACCGCAAGTCAGACTGCGGAATCAGCACGTGGCCCATCGAAAGCATACCGAGACCACCAAGTTCTTTTGGCGTGTAGAACACCACAGGCGGAAAACGAGACGGCATCTTCGAGTTCAAGCCAATCTTGATACGCGTCTGGATCTTGTTCTCGCACTTCACCAGCAGATCTAACAGCTCTTGTGTTTGTACAACAGACTCTCGGTAGTACGTCATGAGACCAATCAACGCCGAGTTCCACTTGTTTGCGACCTTCGTGAACGTCGTGCTGCCTGAGGACATCAACACCTGTCGAATACGGTTCTCAAATGAGCGGATCGATTCGTCATCGACTCGCAAGTAAGCCTGCGCAGTTCGCTCCTTCGTCGTCTCGTTCTGCAAGATCCAGACACCGTCCTTGTGCGTGAAGTCCTCATCCACGGCACGACACTTCGGAAAGATGCGGATTTCAAACCCGCTCATGTTGAACAGCAGGTTCGGGTTGTCCTTGGAGTAAACAGATACAAAGCTGTTCTCCCAGTCGAGCGTGGTCATCGATCGTGGCAAACGGTTCTTCATATCCCAGAAGGTCGCTCGTCCGAGGTTGACATCGTGCTTCATCAAACGCATTCGCGCATCTCGAGGCCAACACTTCTTGTTGTTGTAGCCAACAACGTTCTCGTTGTTCGGGTCCGGGTGCTCAGTCAAGTAGCGCTGGATCAAGTCTCTCGCATCCTCCGCATCGAACCGGAAGAGCACGAAGATGCGATCAATGTAGCGCGTGTAGAGTCGAATTGGGTGACGCGTCTCTGACGCCGTGTCCTTGAATGACAAATAGTCGTTTGGGAGCTCAGGAGGTCCAGCAATCTCAGTTGCGCGGGTGAGACCGAGCAGCAGCAGATCCAGGATGAGACCGTAGTACTGGAAAATGAACGAACCGAACTGGAGACCTCGGATGAGACCGTACGAGTTCGTGTGCATCATGTCCTTGTACGCGAGCACAATGTTGTTCTTTGCCGTCATGTAATCAGCGATGTTGTGGTCCAGAATCAGACGCAGCAGTCGGTTCAGCAGCGTCAGGTCGATCTTCTCGTACACCTTCTCGAGCTTCGTCTCGAGCATCACGACACACTCTTCTTCCGAAGTCTCCCAGACGTTGTGCAGATTGTTGATTCCCTGACACCACTTGTACACCAATAATGGCGGAGGCTCCGAGTCGCCAGGCTTAATCCATGACGGGAACAAATGACGCTTGTCGGCTTCGTACCACAAATACTGATCGAGATACGCGTCCGTGATCTTCTCCAATGGTTCGATGTCGTACACCGGCAACAAATGGCTGTACAGGTCCATAAACTCGATGTGGACTTCCTTAAACGCGCGCTGAGTCAACAGGTGGCGCTTGATGCGGGACAACGCTTCATGCGGGTTGTCATATGCTTGCTCGATCAGCCCAAGTTCTTCACGCTGAGACTGGTTCAGGCGACTGTTTGCCGAGTAGCCTTCCTTCAGTCTCTCCAAAGCGAGAATCAAAAGCTTCGTGTCATGCTTGTACGAGAGTGGCGGGAACGGAATCGGGGCAAACTTGCGGCTTTCCAACCAGTGAACTGTTGTCGTGTAGACAGCGACGGCTTCCTCGGCGGAGACATACGGCCCATCCTTCAGGTAGTTGTGCTGACGCTCTTGCTCAGCCTTCAACCACAAGCGAGTTAATCGCCCCAGGTTCTTTTTGCACACCGTCTTGTCGACAGTCGCGCCACGCTTGATACGCTCACGGTTGTAGTGGGCGACGTTCGTCCACCAATCCGCCTTGGACTTTACGTAGCGCAGGATCATGTTTTCAATCGGCGCAGGGAGACCAGGCACCTTCCACGGAATGTTCGCCTTCCAGCAACGCCACGCCTCACTCAAATGCTGCAGAATCGTTCTCGACTTGTTCACCTTCACACCCTCCGGCATCATGTCGAGGATGTCGTGCATCACCGCAGCACGAAGCTCGAGGTCAAAGTGACTCTCGACACGCTGCTTCGTGACAGTCTTCGCAATACCCTTCGAGTGACGGCCTTCAAACTGACGAGCAAGCAAGTTGCCCAACCAACGCTCAAGCAACGGCACAATGCCTCGCAGGAAGAACAGCCACACTCGCCAGCCTGGAGCCCAGAAGCCACAGCCTGGGCCTTTGCCGACAGGACCCGTGTTGAAGCGGTAGTAGATGAGATGCTTCAGATCCTTGCACATGCGTACTTGGCGCATCAATCGGTACTTGTAACGGTACATGCCTGTGAGCTGTCCCACGTGCGCAAATATGTACTGGAGACCGTCTGCGAGCTGGAAAGCGTCGACATTGCCGAGTCGATACTGCACGTGCGCGTCAACGATCAACTTGGTTAGACGAAGGATCTCTCGCGTCAAATGGAATGCGTTACCGAATCGCGACTTCTTTCGCTCTTTCGTCGTCAGCGTCTTGATCGGCTTAAGGTTGAAATTGTAATCCAAGTGCAGGTAGTTCAGGTTCTTGCGGTGAATCAGCAGGTTCAGCATGTTGTAGCCTTGGCGACACACCTGAAGACCAGCCTCGACCCAGTCAAGCTCCGTGCTTTGGAAGAACTTGGTCGACTTCAGCGACTTGAAGAGGTACTTCTTGTTCAGTGCCTTTGGCGTGCGGTGGTGCAGCGAGTTAAGCACCCAGCACTTCAACAGCTTCTGATAACTCACGCGCACTTTCACTGGTTGCCCCGGTGGACAGTGCTCCTGGAACCACTTGTTCACAAGAGGCACATCAATCGCTCGACGCGTGCGGCCAGTGCGCAGGTTGAACGGACGTGGCGCCCAGTACAACGCAATGCCGTTCGCAGTGTTCGCATCGTATAGCGGCTCGTCCGCCAAGATCGGGCTGAAGCCCATGGGCAACTGGAAATCTTCGTCGTCTTCATCTTCTTCGTCAGGCTTCGATTGATCCTTACGGCGGTTCACGCGGAAGTGCGAGATGGGGTTCACGATAGGGTCGAAGTAGAACGCTGGGAGGTCCGGGTCTTCAGCCTTGATGTAGCACAGCGCAGGCGTGTGATACGGTTGAATGTGCACCGAGCGCGGACGACTGTTGTACAGGAACGGGAATGCGACCTTGTACTCGGTACGGATCTGGTGGCGGATGATGATCTTGTTGATGTCGTTGAACTCGTTCCAGTCCTCGTCGTCTTCGTCCAGATCGCGGTAGAGCGGCTCGAACTTCGGGCCACCGGGGATCGACACATTCAGCGCTTTCGCGGTGAAGAACGACTGTTTATCGAACAAATACTCGTAGTTCGGGTCAATCAAGTCGCTGATCAGCTGGCCTGCGAGACGGTGCAGGTTCGCCATGATCGGCACGGGCAGACGCCACTTGCGGTAGCTCGGACCGTTGACAAACTTGCTGTCGATGAGCGGCTTGGAGTCGTACAGCCACTCGATCACAGCTTCATCGTCGTCTTCGTCCAGCTCCATGGTGATCGCTTCCGAGGGCTCGATATCGAGGATGTTGTCGCCGTAATCCAGAGGCGGCTCTTCGTCGTCAAATGGCGGGAAACGCATGCGTTTGAAGTGGCGGCGATCGCGCTTCTCGCGACGCATCATGATCCACATCGTGCCCCACTGCGCGATGTACACGGGTTCAATCACCCACGGGATCTCGTTCACAAATGTGATCGCACCCGTGACGTGGTAAAGCACCTTGACGTCCTTGACCTGCTCCCAGGGCATTGGCATGTTCTCGAGCAGTTTAAAGATCGCGTGCGGCACGTATTTGAGCGCACCCAAGTACACGCGCTTGTCGTGGCGGAACTTCTTCGAGCTCATGTCGCCGTGGTCCTTGATAATCTTGCGCACGTGCTCGGCGGGCATGTCGTCCTTAACCGACTCGACAAAGCCGAACTTGCGCTTCTCACCGTAGCGCTTGGTGTTCATCTTGGCCCAGCGGCGACTGCGCTCGTCCAGCGCCTTCTTGCGCTCCTCCTCCGAGCCCGGGGCTCCTCGTGGCGCGCCAGTCGCTGCGGCTCCGCCATTTGCGCGCGACTGCTGCTGCGTCACGTGCACGCCAACCACGGGTGGCGGCGGCGGCGGGGGGCCTCCTCCTCCTGCTGCAGGCGACATGCGTGCTTCTCTCTCTCTCGCTTCTCCCTCTCACACACACACGGACGGGCGGGCGGGGCGACGGGTAACGAACTGCTGCGATAGCTAACCAACCTCCTTCCAGATGGATATTCGCGCACTAACTATCGCTGGATGGTGCGCAAAGGGGAAAGGGAACCTTCAATGAGAGATATTATTGCTTGTGTATAGAGGGAAACCTTCATTATGAAATAGTACTATTTCATTATAGAGGAGATCATCGTTTTACCCCTGTTATGTTAGGTGTATCAGGTTAGAGAGGGTAAACTGTACATGGAAGCCATTGTCGTCTGATTTTGGATCTTTGGGAGGCTTTTGAGCATGACGAGCATGGGGAACGATGCACCGCCAGTGAGAGCAACGACGGTTGCGACTGCGACTGCTCCAGGCTCTGGCACATTGTCCCCCTCGGCAGCAGTGTACTCGCCACACGCGATAGCGCGACAGCAGCAGCAGGTGGCGGATGACGCTACTACGAACGAGATCCCAATCCGCCTGACGCTCGGCGGCACAACGCTCTCCATCAGCGCGTCGGGACAATGGGAACTAGGTAAAGTACACTGTTATCAATGATGACTGTTGTTGTTATCTTTTCGTAGCGCGGATGAGCTCAACTAAGATTCGTGCTTATACGTATGTTATTGCTGCAGAGCACTCGTCGTTGCAGATGTCTGTCGAACGCGCGCTTTTCCTGCACGAGCGCAATGAGCTGCTGGAGAAGGAAAACGCGCAGCTCCGAGAAAAATGTCTACGCATGACGGAGGAGTCCAACATGGAGAAATTCAGGTGCCAACTGCTCGTTGAGATGGTGCGTGTTGTATACTATTCACCTACTTATATTGGTGCTCATGTTCTCATCAACCTATTTGTTACCAGCTCGCGCTATCGAGTCTGGACGAAGAGAAGAGCAAAATTGACGCCGAGCAGGAGAAAGCGAGAGCAGCGAGCATACAGAGCGACATGCTTGCGCTGCTCGACCAGGCGCGGAAAGAAGGGCTCGACGTGCGCAAGATCGCCTCGGTACTCACGTCGCCAACTGCCACTCGTCCTTGAAGCGCAATTACGGAATCTTTATACGAACATTGATACTAAACTTGATGCGTACATTAACAACGCTGCGGCGGCGTTGACACTCGTGTGCGCACTTGACGCTCACAGCCTAAGCTGTGTCAGTCTGTGAGCGTCCAGCCTTCGTGAATTCGTATACTTATCTCGGTTCCTTCATGATTTGTTTGTTTGTGCAAACAAAGTGGGATCTTGGACATGGCGCATCGCGGTCAAGCCAAGACGCGAAAGTAAGACGCATGCGTGTTTGCAGATGCAGCGTCAATGGAGAAGTAGAGCCGAGCAAGAAAACCATAGTTGGCATATAATGGCACCTTGTGCAGCACAGCGAGTGATAATGAGAAGAAGCGAAATATGTGCTGTCTTTTCATCTTATAAAACGCATTCGAGAGCTCCAGTCACCTGCTGGCGTCGCCGTGCCTTCACTTTCAATCGCATGAAGGGCGGACGATAGAGGAGCGGTCTTCAAACGACAATAACTTTACTGTGGCGGCAGCGCGCGACGGTTCCAGGCCTTGAGGCGCGTGGCGTTGATACGGATGAAGCCCTGCGAGTCCGCTGGGTTGTAGTCAAAGTCAGCGCCGCCGCCCTCCTGGTCCATGCTCGCGAGGTCGGCGCTGTAGAGCGCGTAGTCCGAGTGGCGGCCGATAACCGTCACATTGCCCTTGTAGAGCTCCAGGTGCACGTGGCCTGTGATGTTGCGCTGCGAGAAGTCGATCGAGTGGCGCACAAACTCCATCTCGGGCGCGAACCAGAAACCGTTGTAGCAGAACTCGGCGAACTTGGCCGAGAGCGAGTCGCGCACCTTCATGACCTCGCGGTCCATGCACAGGCCCTCGAGGTCCAGGTGCGCGGCGCGGAGGATGGTGCCGCCCGGGGTCTCGTACACGCCACGGGACTTGATGCCGACAAAGCGGTTCTCGACAATGTCAATGCGGCCAATGCCGTGCTTGCCCGCGAGCTTGTTGAGCTCGAGGAAGAGCTCGAGCGCGTCCGTGAGCTCGGCGCTGTTGGCGCTCAGGTTGGTCACGCCCACGGGGATGCCCTTCTCAAAACGGATCGCGATCTTCTCCGACTGGTCCGGGGCAACCTTTGGGTCGACCGTCATCTTGAACATCTCGACCATGGGCGCGGTCATAGGGTCCTCGAGCATGCCGGCTTCGTAGCTCGTGTGGTACAGGTTCTCGTCGACCGAGTACGGCGCCTTGGGCGTCGCGTCGATCGGGATGTTCTGCTCCTTGGCATATTGGATCAAATCGGCGCGGCCCTTGAACGTCTCGATAAACTCGGCGTCGCGCCATGGTGCGATAGTCTTGAGGTGCGCGTCGAGCGCCTGCGCACAGAGCTCGAAGCGCACCTGGTCGTTGCCCTTGCCCGTGGCGCCGTGCGCGACGTACTTGGCGCCCTCCTTTTGGGCGATCTCGACCTGCTTCTTGGCGATCACGGGGCGCGCGAGCGACGTGCCGAGCAGGTAGCGCGACTCGTAGATCGCGTTCGCCTTGACGGCCTCGAAGATGTAGTGCTTGACAAACTCCTCGCGGAGGTCCTCGATGTAGACCTTGGCGGCGCCGAGCATCAGCGCCTTCTCGCGCACCTTGGTGTAGTCCTCGCCGTGCTGCCCGACGTTCGCGCAGTAGCAGATCACTTCAAAGCCCTTGTTCACGAGCCACTTAAGGATGATGGACGTGTCGAGGCCGCCGCTGTACGCGAGCACGACCTTGTCCCCGGGGTTGGCTTGGACGCTCATCTTGAGATGTGTGGTGGTTGATGGATCGAGCGAGGCTTGCGAGGCGCGAGGCGAATTCGGGAATGAAGTGACAGGAGCGGAAAGCGCCTGCTTGCTTGGATGGAGCTCTTGGCGTTTGTTGGTTGGTATCTTTTTCCGCTTCAGGATTCCAATTGCGCATTTGTTGTTTCGTCCAGGAACAGGCGTGATACAGAAAGATCGGATTTTTTGTTTTGAGATGAAACAAATGTCGGATCTTATGGGAAGTAGTTCGTGCTGTTACTTTTGGTTGAATGGTCGGTAGTTGTGCCAGAAATCATTGATCGGATTTGAGAGGGGATAAAAGAACGGCTGACTGCGAGCGAAGAGCTCTTTTTCTTGTGGCTCTTGCGTTCCGCTGATGACCCCATCTCGCAGGCACTTCCACGTCCCCAAGCACCAGCTCTCTCTCTTCCCACCCACCGACTGCCATGCGGACCTCTCGCTGTCTCAGCGGATTGCTGGCTGGTGGCGATGCGTCCATGCATCCAATCTGCGGATTGGATGGATGTCATTTCATTGCGCAAGCGAACATGCTCTTGTTGGTGGTGAGAGAGGACGCCGTCATTGCGCAAAGAGAAGCTGTGTAGGTGTGTGAGGCGGTGACTGGGAGGTTGGTTCATGTGCTCTTCGCATTTGCTTTCTCCGTAAACTGCCGACGTGCGGTCCTCTTTCTCTAGCAGGCGATAGATAGACCGCTCGCTTGCCAAGAGCAGGTACGATTGGGAATGCGCAGGACTGCGATGATCATGAGCACACTCATTTTGAATTGCGTGGGAGTGCTTGCACAATTTTCGTTTCATTGGATTCTGATTTTATACGAATTTCAGCAACAAGATGCACATGAGAGGCTCATACTCAGCACAATGCTGTGCTCTTGCGCTTGGCTTACTGCGGGACGCCGTTGAAGTAGAGAATGGCGCGGATGCACTGTAGGGACAACACGAAGTAGATACAATGTTAGTAACCACGCAGACAGCGACACATAAGCGCAGTGTAGTGCACGTACGTCTCCGTGGTGCATGGCCTTGAACGCGTCGTTGATCTGCTCCAAGTCGAACTTGTGCGTGATGAACTCGTCGATCTTGAGCTCCTTGCTCATGTACTTCTCGACGAGCTGGGGCACGTCGTCGCGGCTCTTGTAGCCGCCAAAGGCGCTGCCGGCCCAGCGGCGGCCAGTCACGAGCTGGAATGGACGCGTCGCGATCTCGACACCCGACGCGGCGACACCGATGATGCACGACTGGCCCCATCCCTTATGGCAACATTCAATCGCCGCGCGCATGGTGTGCGCGAGCCCGATGCACTCGAACGTGTAGTCAAGGCCACCAAAGCCTTCTTCCTCGGTCATGTCGATGAGCACCTGCTGGATCGGCTTGTCTGGGTAGTCCTTTGGATTCACGAACTCAGTCGCGCCAAACTCAGCGGCCACGGGGAACTTCTTTGGGTTGATGTCGACGCCGATGATGCGGCGCGCGCCCGCAGCCTTAGCACCCATGATGCACGCGAGGCCAACGGCGCCGAGGCCAAACACGGCGACTGTCGAGTCCTTCTCGACCTTCATCGTGTTGAGCACGGCACCAAAGCCCGTCGAGATACCGCAGCCCAGCAGGCAGACCTTGTCGAGCGGGGCCGACTCGTTCACCTTGGCCACCGAGATCTCCGGCAGCACAGTGTACTCGGAGAACGTGGACGTGCCCATGAAGTGGAACAGCGTCTGAAACAATCAGAAAGTGGTGTCACGTCAGTCGCCGTCGGATAAAAACCAGAGTAGCTCTTCGCACAAAATGGCTACACTACGACGCACCTCGCCGTTACGCTTGCACGTGAAACGCGACGTGCCGTCGGGCATCAAGCCCTTGCCCTGCGTGTTGCGGATGACCGAGCAGAGGTTCGTCTTGGTCGACTTGCTGCAAAAATAACACATACCATCATCAGTTTGGTTACACTCTCATACGAGAACAAGGATCGCAACATGGCACGCACCAGAACTTGCAGTTGCGGCACTGCGGCGTGTAGCACGGGATGACGTGGTCGCCCACCTTGACGGAGGTGACGCCCTCGCCGACGCTCTCGACGACGCCGGCGCCCTCATGTCCCATGATGCACGGGAAGACGCCCTCCGGATCGGCGCCCGAGCGCGTGTACTCGTCCGTGTGGCACACGCCCGTCGCGAGGATCTTGATGCGCACCTCGCCCGCGCGCGGGGCGCCGACGATCACATCTTCGATGACGTAGTCCTCCTTGGCGTTCCAGCACACAGCGGCCTTGCAGGTGATCGGCTCAGGAGCTGCGCTCATACTTGGTCGAGTTGGATGGAGAGAGGAGCTTGTGGTGAGCTTCAAGTGGGGAATCTTCTTTTGTGATCACCAATTGGCTCGGGCGATCTCTCTGATCACCTGTGGTTTCGGAGGAGACTTTTTACGAAGAGATCAATCAAGACTTTTAATTTGCCTTTTTACTTCACTTGTGACATGATGGTATATAATCCTTTTATATACTTGGTCTTAAAAAGTGAAATATTTGATATGAAAGGCTAAGCGTAAAAAGTAAAAATGAGCTGTAAAACGTATGGACACAAATTTGATGATGCAATCTGCATGCATGCAAATTGACCCCCATCTAGCGACATTCGTGCAACATCCCATTTGTATGAGCGTTTGTATGCACTAAAGTGAACAAGCAAACTTGCAGGCTCGGGCATTGGCTGCATGTTTACTTGTTCACACTTGTGGCAGTACGGTACTCGTTCCAGCTCCAGCTCCAGCTCCAGCTCCAGCTCCAGCTCCAGCTCCAGCTCCAGCTCCAGC
>JAASFV010000473.1:0-21510 GCA_023334015.1 Globisporangium paddicum
CCGTGTAACCAAGTGATAAGTGCATTTCTGACCATGCGAGAGCGACACACATGGCTGCACTTGCGCAAGCGCAAGCTGTCGTGTTGTTGTTGAAATGCACGCGGGTTTTGCGTGCATCCAGCCAATGAGCGGAGACGGAGCCCTCTTTGAGGCCTAGTTGCTGACTGGATGAACATGGGTTGATTGATGTGAGCTGTTGCAAAGCAAGCTGTGTTGTGTTTCCTTTCGCACGAACAAGCGCAAGTGTTCGCTCGCAGCAAGTCCGCATTTTTCAGAAATGTAGAAAAACTCTTGCGCGTTCCTCTCTGAATGCGCAAGTGCCGGTAAACGAGGCAACAGACGAAGTCAAACAGACGGTGTGAGCATCAGAGGTCACACAACTGAACTTGCTTCTCTCGTAATTTACACTGTAAAATACAGCGACCTTTGAGCCGTTCTCAGATTCTCGCAAATCTTGAACTGTCAAAACCGTTATATTTGAATTCTCGGTGAGCGTACCCGATATATAACGGTTATATTTTCGCTGCGTGTTCTCCCTCGCGTAATATATTTTTAAATTGCAGCGAAGGATTGGCCACTTTCCTTCTTTTCCCCGCGTTGAGACGAGAAGCAACCGAGCGTGACGAAGCAGCAAGCGGCGCACGACAAACCCCCAAGCACCAGCGACTGCACGCGACGCGTCTGAACGTAAAGAGCACTCCTTTGCGCATCGAACGCCACCTTCCACGCTCCATTTGCGTGTGTGGTGCTAGAGGTACAGCTGCGCAAAGGGTCGTGTTGTCACGCACGCAGCCATGAAGAAGAACCAGCAACACGTCGTGTTCTCGACCAAGAAAGTGGCGGTGAAGCGCACGCAGCAGGCTCGTGAGCTGCCAGCAAACAGTACGGCGCCACCGAGAGGCGCTACGGTGCCTGGTGGTGCTGTTGCGAAGAGCACTGCGACGTCAAGTGCGGTCCCTCCTATCCAAGACAACCAGACAAGCAGCAGCAACAACAGCAGCGCTAGCGCTAGTGAACGACCGTCAACGCCGCGTATGTCGCGACACGGCAGCAGCGGCAGCGTCACAGGCACCACCAGCTCCAGTGGCAACAAGCAGTCAACGCCACGCCGGTCGTCGCCCCACTCGCAGAGGCGCAGCAAGCGGAGCTCGAGTGGTGGCAGCTCCAAGCAGCGCCTGCAACCAGCAACTGCGTTGCTGCAGAGCGACCAGATCTCCGTCGCGCAGTGCGTGCGCAGCATGGTCGAGAAGAAGACGGACGCGACGCTGCTGCTTGACAACAACGGGCTCTTGACGGGCATTCTCACGGACCGGGTGCGTTGATTATGCGATGATTACGTTACGGCTGTTGCCATTCTGTGTGATGTACCTAATTACTGATGCTGAGTATACCTATGTATCCAGGACATTGCATTCAAAGTCGTGGCCGTGGGCAAGAATCCAAGATTGACGCGCGTGTGCGACGTCATGACGCCGAATCCGTCCTGCGTCGCGTCGAACGCGAGTGCGATCGATGCGCTGAAGAAAATGGTGTCGGGTCAGTTCCGCCACCTGCCTGTGACGGACAATGACAAAGGTTAGATTTGTCTTGTGCTGTTGCTAGATTTCCAACTGAAAGCTAGGTTTAATCCATCACTAACGCTCATGTGTTGTGGATGTTGTTGTAGTGGTGGGGATTCTGGACATTGCAGAATGCCTCTATGATGCGATTTCCAAGATTGAGCACGGCTACGAGCTGACTCCTGGTCGCCTTTCGGAAGCTGTGAAGAAGGTGCGGAGATTTTCTTTGGGTGTACTATGAAAGATCAACCTGACAAGGCTTAACTTGAGTTGTTGATCTGTTTTGTATGTAGCTCGAGCGGCACATGTCGGGTTCAGCGGGTGACAATCTATTTGAGACTTTGCGGCAAAAGGTAGGAGTTGACAAGTTGCAGAGTCAAATCTCCGACCAATACCATGTCGTCGCTGACAACTTTCGCAACTGTGGCTTTCGTCTGTCGGCAGCTCTTCTTGCCGACGCTGTCTGCAATTCTCACCGAAGGCACAGTGGTCCCGATTGTTGGTCCCGCGTCGACTGCTATGGACGCTGCAAAGTTAATGCTTGAGAAGAAGACGAGTGCAGTGATGGTGTGCAACGATGTCGGTAATATGGTTGGGATCTTCACGTCAAAAGACTTGATGCGTCGCGTGGTCGCCGAGGGGATCGATCCGAAGCTCGCGCTGCTCACAAATGTCATGACGACGAACCCATACTCAGCAACACTGAGGACGACAATCCTCGAAACGCTGCATTCGATGCACAATGGTCGCTTTCTGCACGTGCCCGTATTTGACGAGAACGTAAAACTCGTCGGACTCGTCGATGTACTGCAAGTCACGTGCGGAGTCGTGCAGCAAATGGGCAATTTTCAACTGGCGAAGAACGACAACGTGCAGCCATTGTGGGATAAATTCCGCAGCAGTCTGAACCATTCCGAAGCTGCTGGAGGCGAGGAGCAGGATGATGGTAACGACAGCGAAGTGGTCGTCGTTGGTGAGCAAGACAATGAAAGCAGCTCCAGTGTGTCCACAAGCAACGCGCCACTTCGTGCAAGCGGACCGGTGATCGGTGGGCAGACATGGGATGAATTTGTCGAGTCGAACAGCCTTAGTACACATGATCCAACGGACCCGACTGCGCCAGACAACCCTGCACAAGACGGTACACCAAACGTGTTTGTGTACAAACTTGCAGATTGCTACGGAACGAACCATCGGTTTACAAGCTCAGCAGAGTCGCTGAAGGATTTGCTACGCGATGTTCAGAACCGTCTTGGAGACCACACGATCCGGAAAGTGCACTATGTGGATGACGACAGCGATCATGTGAGTTTGTTATCGGTAATTTGCTGGAGCGCTTTGGCCGGAAAATTAACATTACTGTATATTTTTATATGCTGACCCAGATACTGCTCTTCAAGGACGACGATCTGAAAGACGCGGTCACACGAGCGAAGACGTGGGGCAACAAGTACATTCGCCTGATTGTTCCGTATCGGGTGTCGCGAATCGGCGAACGTGGAGTGCGTGGCGCCACGCACCATGCTTTTGCGCACAGGAACGACTCAGCACTGGGGATGGTGTACTATGCCGCAGCGGCTGCTGCGATCGCTGGGGCGTCATTCCTGCTGAGTCGGCGAAAATGAAGAAGCCAGCAAAGTGCTCCAGCCGACCTTCGTTGTGATTGCGTTCAACTACCCTACGACAAGCGTGACCACGTCGAGGCTTTTTTTTGTCATTTAGGTCTCCACTCCGCTCAGCCACCGAATCCCCCACTGCTAACCTACTGAGAAGGTACTATCGACAACCACCACCCCACACACACAAGTCTCTTGCTTCGCGAAGCTTTCCGGCGAGTGAGAGAGACTCGGAGGACACAGCGACGCCAATCAAAAACGATTATCGCGAAGACTCACATCCGGTTTTTTCCTTTTCTTTTTAGCGTTTGAATACATATTATATTTTCCTTACGTCTTGTTACGTGAGCCGTCGAAGTCTTCGTTGTCTTCGTTGTCTTCGTCTAGCTTATCAAAAGTTATCTATCATTCGGCTGATGAGAGAAAGCAACAAAAATAATCAGCAAAATGGGAAAACGCAAATGGACAAACTCTGTTGGTGGTGATGTTGCTGGCGATGCTGTGACGTGTTGCTGAGCTTAGGACGAGGTCAGTGGGGATGAGAAGCGCGATACCATGGCCGACATATGCGCCGCGCTGAAGAGCGAGAGCAGACCGATCGACTTCCAGGAAAACACGTGCGGGAAGTGGTAGAGCAGCGTCCAGAGGCCGTAGACTCCCACACCCGTGATGATGAGCAACGTATTCGCTGGGTTGGAAAAGCCCTTGAGCTCGACGCTTTGCTGCGCAGCGTTGCGGTGAGGCGTCGAGGCTGTTTTAGTGAACAAACAAATATTAATACAATTAATTACATTAGCAAGCATGTTTGTGGAGGGACGTACGCGCTTCTGTGATGACGCAGTGGATCACGCCGTCCTCTTCGATACCGTACTCGCCCATGGCACGGTCACGAATCAGTAGCATACCCTAGAGATGATTAATACCATTATATTTTGGCAGTGGTTAGCGCACATGCGACTCATGTTCCAAGCGGCATTAGGCGGAAAAATATAGATTTCGCACCATGTAGATGAGGCGAATCTTTCTGCCCTCTGCGACTGCGTCAGCGAAAAACTATATACATGGGAGGACAGACAATAACATATAAACATATGAGCTACTTCTCCCATGCGAGCGGTTATTGCTAACACAACACGAAAAGAATTCCCACCTCCGCAACAAAGTCGTCGACGACCTGGGTCGCTTTGCACCACGCAGGCCGGACTTGCTCGCCTAAAAGCATGATCGCATAAATAATTATTTTAGTTTATAATGGTGCCGATAGCAGCAACTTCAGTGTAGCTGGTAGGTCGTACCAACTCGAAGCCGGACCCGCAGACATCCCTCCGGGACAACAAAGTTGGTTCTGACATGGTAAACAAACAAAAAATCGTCAGCTCTATTAGCAATGAAACAATCATTTAAATAGGTAGATAAGTTTGTACTTACTCGGAAGACGCAGTGGTTGCGACTCCGTGAGCCGCTGTTGCGCTTTCAAGAGGCTCTTGATGCCCCGATTCGCCCACCTGCTCATCGTAACGCAAAACAAATTTAACAGCGCTCTGTCCATTTAGTGGTGCTGGACACAGTGCATTTCAATCGCAACAATCAGTAGGCCACCTACCGCTGCGTCTTCTTCTTTCTGTGGTCGTGTGTGTATGCGCTCGTCATGGTCGGCCCGGGTTGGGTTTTCTCCATCGTCGTGTTCGCCAGCATGCGCTGTCAACTCTTCTTCGTGCGCGCTGTGTGCTGACACTGATGCAACGATCCTACACAACACCCGCATGCGAACAGTCAGTCCGCAATGCGCTTCTATAATCGATAAGACAGTGTTATCAGGCTCCGCCGTGCTTCGTACTCTGCTTGCTCGTCCACGAGCGACCACTCATCCAGGTCGCTCGCCTCGGCATCGGCCGCCTGTGTCACAGCGCCGCCTCCAAACTGCTGCCTGTGCTCCTCTCCCATCAGTGCTGGGGCTCCAGTAGCTGGAGGTGGCGCGTGGGCTTCTTCGCGGGCGTTCATGGCTCGAGACGCTTGAAGATTCTGCTGCTTCTCGGGTTCTGAGCTGCTCGTTTTCTGAAATGCACAATCAAGAGAATAAGCTGAAACGCAATTCAAAATGACGATACGAATTCATTTTGTTCCAGATGACAGAAAAGGGTGCTTTCTGAAAGCAATTCAAAATGACGCATATGGTTGTTTGCAATTCATTTTTTGCCTCGATTATGAGCTCCACACTTGAAGATGGCCAAGCTGCGCAGCCACCTGGAGCAGCTCATGCGGCGCGACCTGGGCGCTGCGTCTAGAGCTGCAGGTATAAACGAAGACGTGCTACGCAAACGTATCGATGAGTACTACCTGCCAATCTTCCAATGGACACGAGCGCTCGTGGATGCGACGCAAAATGCGCAAGCAACGGCACGCTCGTGTGTGTTTGTGGGTCTGAGCTGCGTACAGGGCGGCGGCAAGACCACGATCGCGACGTACCTGGAGCAGCTGCTGGAGCTCAGCGGCAAAAAGTGCGCGGTCGTGTCGCTCGACGACGTGTATCGCACGCGGGAGGACCAGGTAGCTCTCGCTCAGGCCAACCCTGATAACCCGCTTCTGCAGGTGCGTTCTGTTCTACATGATGGCGATGACTGCCTAATGAGCTTGATGTCAAAGTTACGAGGACTATGCGCTATTGTCGGACACAGTACCGTGGAAACCCAGGGACGCAGGATATGGAGCTGCTGATGGACTTCATGCGCGAGTGTAAGACGTCCCCTGGCGAGGTCCTCGTCCCTCGATACAACAAGTCACTACATGGCGGACGAGGCGACCGCGCGCCAAAGTCCGAGTGGGTCAAGAAGCAAGGTGCGGCACTGTGACTGTAAGTTGCTGTGGTGGTGGCGCAACGGTCTCTAACTGTGTCGCTGTGGCCAACAATGTTGCAGGGCCGCTTGATGTGGTGCTCATTGAAGGATGGTGCATGGGCTTCCAGGCATTCCCGTCTAGCGACCACCTCAGGTTGTACATTCATTAACATTCTACGGTGCAACTGAATTCTATTGCTCACATAGCTCCACGGTTGCATCGTTACTTGTGCTCAATTACAGTGCCCACTTGAAGCCAATCAATGAAGCGCTCCATGAGTTTGACCAGCTGTACGAGCAGCTCCACGGCCTCATCACGATCAAAGTCGGCGACCTCAACTGGGTCTACAAGTACGCCAGGCTCATTTGATCTAAATGCTGAGCCCTCACTGAACCACTAAAGCAGATCTATGTATATCATGTGTACTAGGTGGCGCGATGAACAGGAGCAGCACATGCGCGCGCTCAACAAGCCCGCGCTGTCGCCAGAGCAGGTGCGCGACTTTGTCGACCGTTTCATGCCGGCCTACGAGGCGTTCTTGCCGCGGCTGTACGCGACTTCTCGCGATTCTGCAATCGGGTGCGCGTCGCCAGAGTACTTTGTAAGTGAGCAAGCATCCCCGTCACCGAATCTGCTTGTTGGGATTCCGCAGCTGGTGCTCGAGATCGACGAAGCGCGACTTCCAGTTCGAAGAAGCTTGTCGTGATTTGCTCTTTTTTGAAACATGAGAATCAAGCATTGGCACGTTCGCGAAATTCAGGAACCGTTTTGGAAGCCATTACACATTATCAGTTCACGAGCTGCTTTCCGCTCTTCCTGGTGCACATTACACATGCGGATTTGGTTACATAGACTAGCCCTTACAGTAAGTGTAGCGTAGCTTCCGTGGTGAAAGCCCACATTGTTGAAGACTGAATGTCAATTATTGCAATTCGTGTTCGATTTGTAAAATTTGAGCTCCGCACCAGCTGGCAGAAGAAAGAACGGGTGGAAACAAACCACGAGCTCCATCTCGCAGCTGCGCATAATTCCATCTCTTCTCGTGGTGGCCACAAGCGCAAGAAGCCCCAGCTGGTCCGCAGACACGCAAGCGCGCTCTCGTGTTCTATTACCAGCAGCATCGCCAGCAGCAGCAGCAGCCGTCGCAATCGCAATCGCAATGGAGCGCTACCAGAAGCTCGAGAAGATCGGCGAGGGCACGTACGGCGTGGTGTACAAGGCCAAGGACCGCGTGACGGGCGAGGTGATCGCGCTCAAGAAGATCCGACTCGAGGCCGAGGACGAGGGCATCCCGTCCACCGCCATCCGCGAGATCTCGCTACTCAAAGAGCTCCAGCACTGCAACATCGTGCGCCTCTACAACATTGTGCACACGGAGCGCAAGCTCACGCTCGTGTTCGAGTACCTGGACCAGGACCTGAAAAAGTACCTGGATGTGTGCGAAAAAGGATTGGAGCGACCAATCCTCAAGGTGCGTATGCGTATTGTAACATCTTTATATGGTGGTGGCGGTGTGTATGTGCTAATGATGGTTGTCGTCCGGTGACTGCAGTCGTTCCTGTACCAGCTCCTGCGTGGCATTGCGTACTGCCACCAGCACCGTGTCTTGCATCGGTGCGTGCTGCGCATACGACATGCTGTGCCCATAGAGTTTGTCGTATTCAGTGTGAGCATAACTGTGTTCTGATTGTGCGCTTGCTTGTTTGCTTGGACGTAGTGACTTGAAGCCGCAGAACTTGCTAATCAACCGAGAAGGCGAGCTGAAACTTGCCGACTTTGGTCTTGCGCGCGCGTTTGGCATCCCAGTGCGAAGGTGCGACTGCATGATACAATGCGACAGTTCTTCGTGTTCTAAACATGCTGAACTGATTTTTGTGGAATAGCTACACGCATGAGGTGGTGACGCTCTGGTACCGAGCGCCAGACGTACTCATGGGCTCCCGGTACGTCTTACAGCCTTTTTTGTACGAATGCTCGTTGGCATTCAGCTTTGCTGACGCGTTTATGGCACTTGATGTATCGTCTTGGGAACTAGAAAATACTCGACGCCGGTCGACATCTGGAGCGTTGGCTGCATTTTCGCAGAGATGGCGAACGGCCGACCACTCTTCGCCGGCACGTCCGAGACCGACCAGCTCGACCGCATCTTCCGTCTGCTTGGAACGCCCAGTGTCGATATTTACCCGGCGATCGTCGACCTCCCCGATTACCGAGTACGTTTTTGGTTGATCCATTCTGACTTGTAACTGTATGTTCTGGGTGGAACTGCTTACTGTTGGTGCAAGTTAGTCTAATGCAGCTTTGGAATCGGTTTGTGGCACGCAGCGAGACTTCCCCGTGTACCCAATGCCCGAGAGCCTCGGTCACTTGGTGCCAACATTGGAGCAGGACGGCGTCGACCTCTTGGAGCAGATGCTGCAGTACGACCCGGCGAAGCGCATCACGGCCGCGGATGCAATGAAGCACCCGTACTTCAGCGATCTGTCGCCCACGCTGATCGAGAACTAGTGGACGGATGTCTTGGTGATGTCACGCAGGTGGCGCCAGTGCAAGCCAGCAGAGAGGAGAGATGCGAACGGAGCTCTCTCACTCAATGGCCTCTCTCTCGTCGTAAAATTCGCTGTGCAGCTTTTGTTTCCCTAGAGTTTGAGTGCGGCAATGGCCTGGATGGTTTATAAGTAAGTCAGTCGACAGCACAGCACTCACTGTCAGTTTGATGTCAAGTCCGTCACGTGGTTGCTGCTGTTGACGGTAGATAATCGGCAGAGCTAAAGGCAAGATGATAACCATCCCGAGCGTGAAGGGTGGACTGGTTTCTCGTTTTGGTGTAACTGCAAGAACACGATGTTTCAATTGTGATGAGCGACTTGCTGAGTTTTCATCTTTGACTTCCTGTGCAGGTGCATGATCGGTTACTTGAGCTTACTTCAAAGAGTCGTTGGTTACAGAGCCCCTATTGATCGCCAAGCTTCAATCTCGATGCGTCGGTCAAGATGGACGCGCGTTCTTTTGTGTCTGTGGGTGATCGCTGTGCTTGAACAATACGCTGCATTGGCGCGTGCTTCGGCCAGCGCATGCGTGAAAGCAGCTCCTCGTTCCCTGCTACAAGACCAGAGAGAGCAACTTTGTCGACTGATCGCTGACCAAAGCGACATTGCGCCGGCGCTTTGTGCATCTGCAGCACTACGAGCCACCAATGCGTTTCCAGCGAGAACCCAGCAGCAGCGCGCAGAGATGGTTATTCAGCTCTGTGAACGAGCGGATGACACTGGTCCTGCATCCTGTTGGCTAGCGTTCCAGTATCAACTTCGTCAGCAAGCCGACTTGACGCCAACGCTGCTAAGCATCTGTCAGGATGCTCACGACACGAAAGCAGCCGAGTGCTTCCTAAAATGGCGCAAGCTCACCGCGCACACGCCGAAACACCTCGTCCACGAGTCGACGCCAAGTATCGCTCATCTCTGCAAAGGCTTCCAGGGAGACGTGGGAGCGCTTGCGAAGTGTGTTGAGCAAGCTCCTCGCGCTCTTGGACCTCTGCTGCGCTTCGAAATGTGTCGTTACGTAGCATCGATGGATCGGATCCCAGCTATCAGTGCTTGCGGAGCCGAGCTGACAGGCCGCAACGTGCCTGCAAAAATTGCATCACAAGTGTGTGCTGGAGCGAGTGGGAACGATAACCCTCAGGAGTGCGCAATTACAGCGATACGACAGCTACGTTGGATGGATGAAGACTCGGTAGCGCACTTGTGTGAAAGATCGAAATCGGCTGAGCCAGTGGACTGCGCTGTGCAACTTCGTCGGAAGCTGGACAATGTACTCGCTGATGATGATCATGGGTCTTCGAGCGCTTCATCTGTCGCTCAGCTGTGCCGCCAGGCTCGAAATGCATCACTGGTCGTTTCCTGTATCAGCCAGATGCCGCTACGAACTTTCAATCTGTCCCAGCTCTCTCAACTGTGCTCGAGTTCTGCATCAGCTGATAGTGAATCGAATTCGCCGACGCATGCAGCACACTGCGTCAAGAAAGCCAAGGGGATGTTCGGTTTCTTCACCTTCTCCGAGATCAAGCGAGACGCGGCGGACTTGATCTTCAATCTTTGCGAGCAAGCGACTTGTGATGCGCCGATTGTCTGCATACTATCAGTTCAGCATGATCAGGCGCTCTCGAAGCAGCAGCGGGTGCAGCTTTGCAGCAGGGCTACATCCGCAAGTCCGCAGGAATGCTACTCCAAGCTTCGTCATCTTATCTACTCCAAAAAGATCTCCGTGGAAGATGCTCTGGCGCTGTGCGGACAAACGCGCTCGCTAGCCCCAGCGCAATGCATCGCAGAGCTGGCAAAATCAGCGTCACCATCTTTCATGGAGCACTTCGCTGCTGTGCTCTGCGACAAAGCCAACAGCTCAGCCCCGGTGCTCTGCTATCGAAATGCACCAAGCGCGTATTCCGACAACGCAAAGACGATCCTCTGCCAGCATGCGACTTCGATAGCCCCAGCAGAATGCGCGAAGAACCCAGTGGCAAGAATCCCGACCACCATGGACAACGCCCAGCTTTGTTACCGCGCTTCATCCACCTCGCCAGCTGCATGTGCGATGTCTGCGCCATTTGGCATGAAGGCAGCCAATATCCGCGCATTGTGTCGCTTTGCGAGCAGTGACCAGCCCGCGCGATGTGCTCGAAGTATCTCCGTTTCGTCCCAGGTATCGTGGCAAATGATCGCTAAGCTGTGTGCCGGCGCGGGGTCTACGACGCCAGCACACTGCTTATCTCACCATATTCGGCAGCGAAGCATCGTCACACGAGCGGTTGTAGGTGAATGCCGGCTCGCAGTCCCAGCTCCCACGTCGCTCGAGATCGCCCAGGTGTCATACAAGTGCCGAGAACTTCTCCCAAATTGCCTGATCTCGATTCACTTGCGACTTCACGATCAGTTCGGAGAAGAGATGTTGGCGTGGACTGGCGGCTACCTTCATGTTGCAGCAAAGCCAACAGGCGACACGACTGTCGAATCGGAGAGAGTGCTCCACGGTCAGTCCCACGCACCAATCATCAACGGGTCCGCAATATTCCGAGACATGTCTTTCACCGAGGCTGGAAATTTCGTTATCACTTTCGGCCCGTCATCTGCATCACCTTACGTTGAAGTTGCCGCAAAAATCGCTCGGATCCGGATCCACGAAGACAGACAAGAGCGCCTTCGCATAGGACGCTGTAATGCTCTCTATGAGCGCCTTGAGTGCGCTAGAACCGCATCGCCAGAGCTCGTCAACATGAAAGTGGCGAGTAACAACGCAACAGCACACCACCATCACCACTTCCAGTACCTCGAGCTGTCGAATAGGCACTACTTGGACGCGCTGGGGTGCCGATCACACTGGCTGGAGCACGCGGGCGGGATGCATCTTCGAGGCGTGACATCGACGCGCTTCATCTTTGCGATACACCGTGCCGCCTACCATTTTCTCACGTACGTCAGTCAAATTTCTACACTTATGCTGGACGACAGTGTCCTCACTTTCGCACAAGTGACCAACTCACCTCTTTCTCGCGTTTTTACTCAGTGACATGAGCATCCCGAGCGCGGACATGAGCACGTGGGCGTGTCTCGGACTTGAGGAAGGCGCCAATAGGTCGCAGATCCGCCGTGCGTACCACCGCAAGTCACTCGAGTGGCATCCGGACAAGTGGTCGAGCGCCGAGACCGTCAGCCTGCGCGCGCGCGTTGAGCAGATCTACGCGCTCATCACGCACGCGTACAATGATCTTTCCCATGCTGCTGCTGTGAGTTAGTGATGAGAGCACCGCCGCCGCTGCCTCGTCATCCGCTCACCAGCCATGACACCATCAGTTCATTTTGGTGCTCATTGCGGAATCCAAGGTGTTGAGTCCGCTTGACCCAAACTTCAACTCACGAATTCCTAGATTAGTGTGGCACTCTATTTTACACAATTATTCTGCTTTCATCCACCAATCAAATTCGACAAACGCTGCCACGTCGGGGGCGTGGTCAACTGCCCTAGTTTTAGCCTAGTTTAGCGAAGTGAGGGAATCTCATTTGCTTGAAGAAGTGAGGAGGCCACTCAAGGAGCTGCCTGCAGGAGACGAGAGAGGATGCAGGACGCCGCGCTCAGCATCCTGCGCGGCATCCGCAATGGCTCGTACTACGGCACGAAGATCCGCGCGCCCCACGGTACGTGATGGTGTCACGCGAACCGCAGCCTTTGTGTTATTTACGCCTGCCAGCTTGAAGCTGCTGGTATCGCTCTGCGCAGAAGGAAATATTGATGTGAAGACTAACTGGCCGTGTATGTATGTGTGCTTGCCAACAGCGTTCGTGATGATCTTCCTATTTCAGAACGGCACGCTGCGCGAGAAGCTGCGTGGCGTCGTGCGCCTCACGTTTGAACACTCGAAGAACCTGGCGGTCTTCGTCGGGATCTACAAGGCGGTGCTTGCAGTGCTGCGCCAAACGCAGGAGCTCCGAGAAGGGCCCGTGAAGGCGATCGTGGGAAAGCCGGCTGCCCACTGGCACGCTGCCGTGGCGGGTGGCGTCGGCGGGTGCCTCGTCTGGGGGAAATACTCGAGCGTGAACTACCAGATCGTGATGTACCTGTTCTCGCGCGTCATCATCAGCGTTGTCAAAGTACTCGCTGAGCGCGGCTTCAAGCCGTTCGCAGACCACAAGTTTAACCAAGTGTATCCAGCGCTTGCGACCGTCGTGTGGGCGTCCGTGATGTGGCTGTACGAGAACGAGCGCTCGACGCTGCACCCGTCGCTGAGCAAGAGCATGGACTTCCTCTACGACGAGACGTGCAAGTGGACGAACGGACTCGCCGACTTCCTGCCATCGCCTGCGAGTGCTGCGGTCGGCTTGCTCACGTGGATGAAGGTCTAGATGCTCGCTCCGCTTGCTCACTTTTTCGGGCGCGACTTTGTCGTTAACATGCCTGAGCGTATATAATCACCTTTTGAGGTTCGTGCGTCTTGTGCGAGTGTGTATCTCTTGTAGTGCAGCTTGTGCATCGATTGCTAGTCGCTGAGACAGACAAACACAGGCACGTGCGTCCCAGCTCGACTCGAACGCATTTCGTCATACATCGCGGCTGACGCGTGCGAGTCGTAGCGTATGCGCTCATTCCGTGCACCGCGCCCGTTAGGCTGGAGAACGCACAGGGGGTGAATGGGAATATCGAATGTGTCATCCGTTAAGCCACTCGCTTTCCATTCGTCCACGCACATGGGTCCACATCCATACTTCTTCGCGCTTCTTCACGCATGTGTGGAAGATACGCGCTCGTGGTGTTCTGTCAAACGACATCTTCGTGTTTGGCGTCAAGTAAAAGTGTTCACACGTCTCAGTTTTTGCGTGTTGAATGGTCAGTATCGTTCGTGTCGCTAAACTGATGTGTAAAGTCCCTTTATGTGGCAGGCTGCGCTCGGCATGTCACATCAATGACGTCACTATCGCGAGTTGAGAAAACGTAGAACGTGGTACAGTGTACCACCTGTGACACCTTCACAGGTCTAAAAACGAGCAATTCGGATGTGTGCACTTCAACCAAGGCACGCCGTTGGCAACACTTCTCATGCGATGTTGTGGAGGGCGGTGCAGCCGTGCCGCAGGAGTGAGGAGGCGCGTGTGTTGCATACGCGGCTGCACGCGCGCGCATGGTGGGCGTTGGCACTGGTCTGATCTCGTGAGCCATGTTGGAAAATGCCACCTTCATGTGGCTATGAGTGGGTTGCTGGAGGCGTCGCTTTTTTTCGCACATCAATCCAGAAGCCACGTGAACAAGAAGGCGCATGTCCACCCTGCCTCCATGCGCCATGCTGCTTGGGAAAGATGGAATCACTGGTGTTGTGTGTGACGAGAGATGCTCTCTCTCTCCAGCCAGCTCTGCGAGACTGGACATATCAATCGCCCGTTGCCCGCATTAGTCGATCTGGTGCTTTACCAAGTGACGAAATCGCGGCGACACGCGGGCACTTGAGCCACAATGCGCAGTATTCGAGCCACATGCTTTGCCACACGCCCACTCGTTAAAAGCCCCATCGCACAGGCAGGAACGACGACCCCCCCCTTCGCGAGTGTCGCTGGCTGTTTCCTTCCTTCTTTGCCATGAGACACCCGAGTAAATACGCGCGCAAGAGAAAGGAACGCTTGACAGAAAGAAACCTAAACACGTAGTTTACTTGCTCAACTTTGCATCCTTCCACATAAAACGTTGTCCTAGTGTATTAGAACGACACTATGCCACTTAAGTTTCGTCATAAACACTCCCTCGACGTAATATAACGGTAGTTTTCAAGAGTCCAGTGCACTTTGCGTGGTAACTTGCCCGCTTTTGCCAATTTGGTACGACGCACAGCAAACAACAGCAGAAATGCGGAGCGGGCGCGAGCGAGAAGCGCAGTGGAGGGCATCTGAGAAGCGATTTGAACAGAAACGCGGGCGGCACAGTTGCCCCATTCGCTCCTGCCTGCTGCCCAGGACGGACCATCCCCAGTCAGTCCATCAGGCGTGGATGCCCGCTTCAGAAGCCGATTTCTGCTGCCAGCCACGCAAGTTGTAAGAAGAGAGAAGAGCGCTGCTTGTCCGATGGGCAACCGCTACTCGTCCGCGCACCACCAGCCGCAGCAGTACCAGCGCGAGAGTAACGCGACGACGCCCCTCACGGCGCTCTCCCCGCGTGCGCGCCACCACAAGACGCGCCAGTCGCAGGAGAAGCACCACCGTCGCGCCGCGCGCGAGCGCCGCCGCCAGAGCATCGCGACCACGGCAACGTCCCGGTCGTCCTCGAGCTCGTCGCTCTCCCCGAGAAACGACGACCACGAAGACGATGACGTCGTCCCGGAGGCGAATAAGAAACAGGTCAGCGACGAGACCAGCGTAGACGAGCAGGTCCACCATGTCACGACGGCGACCACCAAGATCCACCACTCGCTGTCCGACTCGACGCAGACGTCGAACGAGAGTAGCAACCCCGAGTTGCTGTCGCCTACTGTCGCCGCGTTGTATGCCAATGCGAAAGCCACTAGCGGTGACAGTTTCAACACGGTCGAGAGCGATATGAGCTGCAGTTCGCTGCCGCTGTACGAGACCAGTGTCGTGCCACAGCAGCGGCGAGACAGCTCGGTCATAGGCACGATCATGAGCCAGATCGCCGCCATGCAATGGCGTCCTTTCATGCCGTGCAGCAAGGAAAGCGAGGACAGCGAAGCCACGGGCGACCAGTCGTCGTCTCCTATGTCGTCGTCCGCGTTCTTCTTCTCGTTCGACATCAAGTACATCATGGAACAGAAGCACCGCATATTCTGGGAATTGGTGCAGAAGCTCCTCGTGCTCAACGACGCGGTCGTGATGATCCGGTTGCTGCTCGAGTACCTCCAGAAGGATTTGGATTTTGCCTGGTGTGCCGTCTTCCTGATCGACCAGAGCACGCAGGTTATGTCACGCTTCTCGCCCGATGAGACCTCAGTCTCTGGGATCGACCCAGCCCGAGGCATGTTAGGTAAGACGCTGGCAACCCGTGAAGCCAGCTGCAAGGCCAATTTCCAGAAAGACCCCTGCTACGACCAGGAGATCGACCTCGACCAGGAGTGGATGAACCAGAAGCTTCTCTCTGTACCTCTTATTGAGAACGACATCGTGTACGCGGTGATCCAAGCGACCACGAAGAAATCGACGCGCAAGGAGATCGACGACCTGCACATCAAGCTCATGTCGTGGCTGGGGCCGATCCTCGGCTCCTGCATGCGCAAGTGTATCGAGTACCACGACGTGCTCTTGTCTGACCGCACCCAGAAGGCACTGCTTCACATCATTAGCTCGTCCGACACCGAAGACACTGTGCTCAACCTAGTTGATGGCGTCATCGCAGGCGCGTGCCATATCACGAAGGCAGAGCGACTGACGTTGTTCATGGTGGATTGGGACACTGAAGAGCTCTGGTCTCTGTCATCGTCGTACCACGAGCAATCCCACCGATTGCCGCTTCATGCCAGTATCTTGGGCTCGGCAGCCAAGTCTCGAGTGATCCTGAACGTAACCGATCCAGTGAACGACTCTCGCTATAGCCGGATCATGGACCAGCGACGAGGCGTTGAGACGCGCTGCGCACTTTACGTCCCAGTCGGCGTGCAAAACACCAAGACCGCCGGGAGCTCGCGTCCGATTGCAGTGCTGGAGATCCTCAACAAAATTGATGGCGAAGAGTTCTCGTTCGACGACGAGTGTGCGTTCGAAGCGTTCGCGTCGCAAGTCGCGGTGATCCTGCGTCGACGCAGCAATGAAATCGAGTACATCAAGCTGCTGGCTGACACGCGAGCGGAGAAGGTGTTGGCACAGCGTGCGACGAGTCAGGTGAACATCTTGGAGGCGTATACTTCGTACTCGTCGACGGTGCGCAACCCAGCAGAATGTCTGAGAAACTCGTTTATGAAGAGCCACGTGCGTGATTGCCCAGCTTGCGCTGGTCAGAGCACCCAAGAAAGACCTTGCGGATTGCACAGGTTATCGGACAGTGGATCTAGCTGGTACAAGACTCTCGAGCGACAGGTCAGCAGAACCGGAGCCGGTCCAAGTATCCCGTCGTGGGATTTTAACGTGTTCCTGGCGGACATGGATACGCTCCCGCAGCTGATTGAAGACATGTTCATGAAGTTCAACGTCCCGAAGGTGCTTGGGATCTCGCAACAGCGACTGCAGAACTTCATCCTGGTGATCAAGGACAACTACCACCCGAACCCGTTCCACAACTTCCTGCATGCCTTCTCAGTGGTACACACTGCGTACTTACTGCTGAGCACCACGGAGGCGGCGCGTATGCTACGTCCGCTGGATATTGCTGCGTGCCTGATTGCTGCGCTCTGCCACGATGTCGACCATCCAGGACACACGAATGCGTTCGAAATCCAGTCGGGGTCGCAGCTGGCGATGCTCTACAGTGACGAGTCCGTTCTCGAGCGCCACCACGCGTACACGACATTCAAGATTATATCCAAGGAGAAGAACGCCAACATTCTGGAGAAACTGTCGGCAGCTGACTACCGCCACGTTCGCAAGGTCATCATCGCTGCCATTTTGGGCACCGACATGGCCGGCCACTTCAAGTTCTGTGAGACGCTTGAGAAGACTTTAAACCCGCCCGCCCGCCACCTCTCCGCGAATTCGATCGTGTCCACCAAGCCGATGGACTCGCTTGTAAACAGCGGCGAGAAGGGGAGCAGTTCCTCGGAGATCCGGAGCGTGTTGCGAGAAGCTGTGTTCCAGAGCGAGGGCTCTGCAGCAAACACTCCGCGAAACTCGAATTCGAATTCGAGTTCGATGACGGGCTTTTGCTACCCGAAGACGTTCTCTGGCTCCTCGCAGTCGTCGTGTTCGCGAGAGCTCGGTAACGGATGGGTGTTTAACGGCACTGTGGACGAGCGCATCTTTGTCGTCAAGACGATCGTGCACGCGAGCGACTTGTCCGGCCAGGTGTTTACGAAGCCCGTGGCGCTCAAGTGGAGTAACATGATCTCGAAGGAGTTTGCGTACCAGGCGCTATTGGAGCAGGCTGAGAACCATCCTGTGTCGTACACGCAGCTGAACGACCCCCTGCAGATGGTGGAAGGCCAGCTGTTCTTTGCGCAGAAGATCGTGTCTCCGCTGTGGGACCTGATGCAGGTGATGTTTCCAGAAACCGAAGTCTGCGGAAAGCAACTGGCGGAGAACGTGGCGCACTACGAGCAAGAACTTCAGCGACTCAAGTTCTGCCAAGTTGAAGAGGCGAGACGCGTGAGCGAAGCGATTCCGATCAGCTCAGCTAGCTACATTTACGAGGAGGATGAGGGCTTGGCGGTCCCAGGCCTAGCCAAGTGCACGCCAGCCCGATTCAACTCGTTCCGTGCGATCCGCGAGGACTCGGACAGTCTTGATGAGGGCGATGACACGTTTTACGGCGAGACCGACAAGGCAGTTCGCGAATTTGCGGCATCGGCGATCGATGCGATTGAGAAATCCCAGAAGCAGGCGCCGTTCGCTCGCTCGAAAGGCGATGATTCGGACTCCAGTGACGAAGACGACGATGAAGAGAACGACGTCGTACAGATTGTGGACGAGAACGACAGCTCCGCGCTGTTGAGCCGCTCTCGAAGCGACATGTGAAGCGAGAAGGACGCGTAGTGGAGTATTTCATTCCAAGAAGAATCGTTTTCCAGGTGTTGATGATTTATTAGATCGAGACGAATGGAAGGCAAAAACAATAGCTTAGGTAGGAACGTAGGAACAAACTAAAGTACAATAATGATATATCGCGCTCAAACGAGCTGCGCTCTTACACCCAGACATTTCAAGCATTTCGCTCACACCGGAGACAGCGCTTCGTTTTCGCTTGGAAGTCCGCGGCACAAAAGAACCCACCACAGCAGATGCACTCAAGTCCTTGGGTGAAGAATGCGAACACTGTGTGGCAGCCTGACGAGTTGCAATACCACTCGGGGCGATCTGGGAATTCGAGTGCGGCCTGCACTTTCTCAGCGTCGGCAGTCTCGTTGTTGTTGTCCTGAACATTGTCGGGTTTGGTGGACGAGAACAGGTCAATGAGCTGGTCAATGTACCCGCGCTTTTGTTCTTCAATGCCGGGTTCCCTGTCGAAATGTCGACACCGAGCGAGTTCAGGTAGCTGTGGCTCGGATGTGCTACCGCTCAGACTGCTTCTTCGACTCGACCCGGTCGTAGTTGCTGTCATCGCCCCACTGGAATTGCGAAGCCGGTAGCTTCTCTCCACGTCTGCATTCTCTTCCGACAAATTCTTCGTCGAGGCTTCGCTGTCGATGGACGAGTCCTCGCAGTCACTCACACTCCTCCGCTGCTGTGATTCTCCAAAAGCATGCTGCGGACACCGGTGTTTGCTGATGCAGTCTGCAGATGGTCGATTGCAATACATGAACAGACACTGGGTGCACATCTCTTTCCCGAACGCGAGCTTGTCGATCTTCGTGTTGCAGAACAGGCAGATTTCCTTCTCGAGCACGAGTCGAGCCGCCGTAGTGTCGCGAAATCTCCAGTTGTGGGCTGTCACGAGCGGAGTTAGTCCTTCAAAGCTGCCGTTCCAACGCCCGCCTTTTATGCCTTCATCAGCACCATGGCATATCAGCAACCGAATCGAGTCTGGTTGGTTGCGAATGACGCTGAAGTGGAGAGGGGTCAGGTTGGTGTCGTCAACATTGTTGACAAACGCTCCGCAGCGCTCGATTGCAAAGTACGCGAGGGAGGTCCGACCATACCAAATCGCATAGTGGAGGATTTCGTTTGCTAGCACCAGGCAATGTTCTGGACATGGGCGATTGCTGATCAGCTCTTGCCAGTACTGGAACACGTGTTTAAAGTTGTTGCAGATAATAGCGCCAGCGAGTTGCGGCGGTAGGGTCCGATGGCGATCAAACGTCTTTGGCGGAGCTGGCTGACCGCTGGACTCGTTCTGGTGTGTGCTCAGCAGGTAGTGTGCGCGTGAGATGTGGGCAGTCGTGTCTTCGTCACGCACTAGCGGATTTGCTCCGAAAGACAATGCCATGAGAACTGCCTGGTACGGGTCAATCTGACGAACCAAGGGCTTGAACTCCTTGAGGAAGTCTTCGAACGTCATGCACATCAGCTTTGATTCAAGCAGCTACAAAGCATAGCCACAAGTCTGTTAGTCGTTGTAATAGTAAGACTAATCCCCAGTAAAAACAGCGTCAACAAACCTTTAGGATCGCAAGCCCTATCCGAAGAAAGATATCCTGGACTCCAACGAAGAAGAGATCAAAAATCGCGCACGCTAGATCCGTTTTTGTTGACAGCGAGAACTGACAATTTCATCATCGAGGCACCTTCAGTTAATATCCAACCAATCAGGTCACAAAGTCAACGACCAACTCCCAGTTTCACGTACCAGAGTTGTGAACCATTCGATCCCATACATGGGGATGACGAAGCCTTGTGCGAGCATGTGGCGATGAAGATCTGGCAGCTCTCGCTGAAACATGAGGTTAAAATGCTCCAGGTAGTCGTCGAGAAATGTCGAGCTTCGCTGGTAAATCTGCAAATTGTTAAAGCCCGTAATGTGTTAGATTTCAGCCAGTCACGACGTCCCCCACCACCATTTTTCGGTTGCATCCGTACCCGTGCAAGGTGCCGTTTCTTCAGCAGGTACAAGAAAAGCGCGTACGCATCCGCTTCCTCGAGCCCTTCTACAAGGAACAACGCTGCAATGAAATTCATTCCCTGGCAGTAGCCATCTTCTGCCTCGGAGATCGCGTTCAGCACGCGAAACAGTGAGCCTTGCTGCGCGCCAATATCCTTATCAGGGAGATAGCTGCGCTCAAAGATGCTGAAAGTGCGCGTCACGTCTCGCTGGATCATCCCAGAGCGCTGATAGTCGGGTGTGGAGATCTAGAGGCATATACATTTACAAAGTTCGTCAAATTCCACATCAACAACAAATTAGTAAGCGCCCACGTACCAGGTAGAAAATCTCGCGGTGGCGTTGGATGAACGCCTTTGGAAGGGTTTTGATCTTCATCCACTGGATCCCGTGCGTGAGCGAGATGAGCAGCTTGCGCTCATGCTCGTTCGTGAAGTTGAACTGCCGGACGATGTTACGCCAGAAGAACTGGCGCTTCACGCCACCACTCGCAGCGCTGGGGTCACTGCTGCTCATACCACTGAAGAGAAACGCAGGACTGAGCGCCAGACTAGCGAGCTCCGTGCCGCTGAGAGAGTTGAGAGAGTTGACGCTGCTTGTGCGGCTGCTGCTGAGCGAGTTCTTTTCATTGCTCGGTGTCTGCTGGTTTCTTGCCTTCTTACCGCCATCAGTAGTTGTGACACCACAATTTGCGTCGTTTGCATCTCGTTGCTGTTTGTTACCGGCGCTCTTCTGCTTCGATTTCTTCGTCCGGTGGCCATTCTGAGCTGCTGCTGGCTTTGCAGTCCCCGACAAGGGCGCCGCCTCTCGGATAGCAGACATGTCACTCGATCCGTCGTCACTGGCGATCGTGAAGCAGCGCGTAGCGCTAAAGTCCGCGCGCTTAACGTCACCACTGAAGCCCTCGCTCGCGCCCCCAGGTGGCATCTTCCTGTGCTGTTGCTTGTCCTCTGGTCCCTCAGACGCTATGTGAGCGGATGCGTGTGTTATGTGGCGATCTGTCACAGATCGCTCTCTTGCTGTGAAGTGCGTCAGTCGCTCGTTATGCGCCAGTGCGCATGGCCAGCGCTCGTCGTGATGTTGAACGTCGTTTCCGCCAAAGTGGTTTCAGAGGCGAATCTCTTCTCAGAAAACGAGCTTTTGCTGCACCTTTGCTGGTTCAGATTGAAAAAAAAAGAAGCTCAAACTGGTACAGTGCTGGCCAGTGCTATGAGGACACCCACTTTTTGCCGAAATTTTAACCAATAGTAGACTTTTGAAGCTCAAAATTGGACAGAATGAGCCAATTGGAAAACGCTTTACGGCTATGCTTTCCGTTTGTTGATCATTGC
>JAASFV010000474.1:0-21482 GCA_023334015.1 Globisporangium paddicum
ATTTATGCCTAGCTATAGTATACAAAGCTCTAGTAATTTGCGCCCGCTCTTGGGGCCGCCTTCGGGGCCTAAATAAACAGTCTCCCTTTTGCCTTGTTAGCAAGCAAGTTAAAGTCCTCCCCCCTTTCGCCCATATTGCTCTGTTGTAAACAGGTAATTAAATCGCAGGAACTGCTGATCCCTTTTATCACGAGTCCTTGTGGAAGTCGTGTAGCACACGCTCCCTCACTCTGTGTATCGTGCTGAGTAACTCAGGAACGCCGGTTACACCCATGATACACATGTACATCGACTTTGGCAACTCGAACTCTTCTTCAGGCATGATGTGGTTCTCTTACTCGTCTGGAACACACGCTGAATTTGCGGTTGATCAAGGTGCTGCTGCCTGCCAGCTCGCCATCTGGACTTTCGTCTTGGTCGATCTCGTCCAGGTTGTCAATCAGCTCAGCTGTAGCTTCAGTGTCTAGCTTCCCGACATTATGTACGTTGGAGCTCATGATCACATTCTTGGTTTTTGGCTGGTAAAACATGTATCCATTGTTTGCCTCGTTAATGTCGAGAATGAACGCCTTTTCCGTTCTCTTCTTCAGCGACTTTGCAGTCTTGTTCGTGATATGATCGTGCAAGATGCTCCAAACTTCACGATGTGATCCACGAGAGGCAACTTGTTTAGAAGCACGTGGATGGGATTGCGTCGATCTGCGTTGACTCAGGTTGATAGTTGGTTGCGCATATAGCTTGCATATTGTACCGCATCCCCCCATCTCAGAACCAATTTGTCAGGTCGCATGTCAGCAGCACGGCGCTTGTGGTGTTAAACAACGTTCAGTGAAAGCGCTCAGCCTTGCCATTTTGCGTTGGGCTTCCAGGGTCAGCGATCTGGTGCTGAATTCCGTGTCTACGTAGGTTGTCGCCGAACACTTTGCTCGCAAAATCGCCTCCTCCATCGGTCCGGATGCACTTGATTCCCATATCAAATTGCTTTTCGAATTTCTTTTTGAACATCACGAAGTTGTTGAAAGTGTCTGACTTCTTTCGCTGCAGGAAGACCCGATTGTAGCTTGATCCATAGTCGACCAGGGAGAAAATATGCGTGTTTCCTTTTCGATCCACTGGCCGCACATTAGTCTTCAGATCCAGAGAGACAACTGCGCCAACTTCGTATGTGGAAGCTGAATTTGAGGTCTTTTCTGGTCTTTGCGCGTTCTTGAATTGTTTTCCTTCAGCACGTGGCAAACATAATTTCGCTCTGGGACTGTTGAGCTTGATTTCGCTTACCAGGCCGTTCTGTTCCACCCTTGCAATGTCACTCGCGTTCAGGTGTCCAAGCCTCCCATGAAATGACTGCAGGCTGTCACACTTAATGCTGACCAGATGGGCTTAGACGACGACAGCTGGCTTTGCCACCAGATCCACAAAGATCGGTCCTCCGTCCCATCACCTTTTGGGCGCGATGTCACTGTCGCTGGTGATTGTAGAGTCCGCGATTGCTCAGCACTTTGATTACTGGTCTATCTGTCTGTGGTGGTCGCTCCGTCGCGACATCTACAATGCCAGGATAAACGAGCTGGTAGAGCTTGTACGCCGTGAAGATTATATGTCATTGCGTAATACATCAAGTAAACAACAAGCATTGTTGTCCCACCACCTCACACGTTCCATAGTCTCCACTGACTTGGCGACCTCGATGGGTGGCAGCGACTGGATGGACGTGTCGAGCGCCTCTGACGCCATTTCATATAGAAGAATGCCAGTTTGGGCACATCAAGCAGCTCGTGAAGCCTGCAGAAAGCTCTTCAAGCTGACTATGATGGCGACGATTCAGGATCTCCCCATCGTATTAAATGAAAGCAAACAGTTCGATGTCAAAACCCTCGTATTTGCATACCCTCTCAGATCTGCTCATTTCAGTTTGATTGTGAAATCAACTCTCGCTTGCGTTTCTCCGTTTTGATTGGTCAAAAATAAATCGAGCGTCTCTCGCTCTCTTGGATGGGCAATGTCTAAACACAGTATTATTTTTTAGGTAAACCTGTGCAATTTGCGCCATGCATTTCACAACCAGTACAAGGCATCATATGTTTTACTAACTTTTTGTGTAGTGTTCTATGTTCACTGTGTCTAGTCCCATCTTTCTTGTATGGGACTGTGAGCCGAAAGAGAAGCAGGACCAACACTCACACTTAAGTGGCCCACGGAGTGGTTGTCCTGGGTTCTGCTCTTGCAGCCTTGAAACCAGCAAGGCAAGCAGAAGCCCAGAGCAGCAGGTAGGAGCCATGAGCCGCAACCCGTGGGGCAGTCCAGTGGCCGCGGCCGCCGTGCGCGGCGCCGGCGTGACGCTCTTCGACGTCATGGATGAGGAGCTCGCGGCCAAGCTGCAGCGCGAGGAGGAGGAGCAGTTCGAGCTCGAGATCGCCGGGCGCTTCGGCGACGACCGGCAGGTCGGCTGGTGCTTCGTCGAGGTACCGAGCACCGCCGACTGCGAGTACGGTGTCATGAGCGTCGTCCAGCAGGAGGTCCCAAGGGACGAGCGGCCTTCGGGTGGAGACGACCCGGACTACACGTTCGCGCTCGAGCTGCAGGCCCAGGAGGCCGAGGAGTATGACCGACTGCGGCGCCAGGAAGAGGCGTCCATGGAGCGCATCCGCGTCATCCAACAGGAGCACCCGCAGCGCGAGGAGATCCGCAAGACGCTGCTGTCAAAGTTCTACCACAGTGCGAGCCGGCTGAGCGTCTCGGAAGACCAGGAGAGTCAGCATGGCGAAGAGGATGGGCTCGCAGACAGCGGAACAAGTAGCGGCAGTGCTGTTTCAGATGGTTCAGATGGTGCTGATCGAGATGACCAAGTGGACGAGGGCGGCAAAGAGGGCAGCCCAGGACTGAGCCTACGCGTGTTACCGCACGTGGCCCAGCAGCCGCTCGCTGCAGGCCACGTCGACCGCGTGCATCTCCGAGACCTCGACATCCACCGCGGCATCTACATGGACGGCGACGACCTGAGTCTGCCGCGGAAGAAGATCAGCTCGCTGAGCCAGACGCTCAAGCACGCCGATCGGAAGCAGCGGTCTTACCACCACAGCTACCATCGCCGACCCAAGACCCACGGAGACCAGACGACCGAGACAACCTAGCTGGGCTTCCCATGCGGCTGTCGTCATGAAGAGATGGAAGGTGACGAGGGCGTTGGTAGCGCTGCTCGTGAAATGGCGTGAGAGGTAACGACACAAGTCTCAAGCGGCGACAGTGGGGAGAGTGGTGACGAGAGAGAGTGACCGGCAACAACAACAACAACAACAGGTAGGAAGGACGGGCCGCGAACGCTCGCCCCGTCCGCATCATCTTGCTCATTAGGAGGAAGCAAACAAATCGCGCGCGCTAATCATTAATACTGTCCCCCACGGGGGACTATTTGGGAGAGCTCGAGATTCCAATTGGCGGAAAATAGAAGAGGTGCAGAGTATACAAACATAGAGGTACCATAATTAAACATAAAATGGAGCATCTCAAATACGTTCGAGGCATTTCGAATTGAAAAGTGTACTCGGTGTTTCATTCATTTTTAAACCTGGAAGCTATTTCGTGCCTCATAAAATAGACAGTATTAATTGTTACAGGTAAACACAGGGCGGGTGATCCATTCGTGGTGCTACAGTTTTCCAGGACGAGGCCATCGACCGCCATCGCAACGCTGGAGCCACTGGACGTAGGTGCGCGTCTACGAGCTGCCAACGCATACACACTCATGCACGTAGCCGACTCTTATACGTACAAGCTAACGCTGCTATCTATTTGCTCTCCTTCCAGCGAACGCCACACGCAGATCCCTCACCCGCACGGCGGTGATCGATCCGCTCGCAGACTGAAACTCGACCACGGATTGCGCCATCGCATCTCCTCAACCGCAACAGAATGCTGCGTGAGGACGAAGAGAAGAAGCTGCATGCAGCTGCTCCCTCTCTGTCGGGCAGTGACGACGACTGGGAGACCCAGGACGATCCGAGCGCGCGCGCCATGGCTGTGACGCTGGCCATGGGCAAGATGCGCCTCATGCAGCCGCCACTACCGCCGCAGGACGGAGGCATGTATGAGCGCGCAGCCTTCGACCCGAGCAACACGCACGTACAGCCCGTGAGCGCCGCGACGGCCAGCGCTGCCGCGGCCTCTGATGGCGGCCGCGGACCCATGGACCCTGTGCTGGTCGCGTGTCTCGAGAACCCGCGCGAGCGGCTCACGCTGCTTAAGTTCGAAGACCAGATCGTGCGCTTCCTCAAGACCGCGCGCGAGGCGCAGCTCGTGTTCCCGCCGCTATCGTCGTACCACCGGCTGATCATCCACCGGCTCGCCGAGCGCTGCTGCCTCGAGCACCAGACCGCCGAGTACAACCCGTACGCCGCTGGCGGCTATGACGGCAACTCGTCACGCGCTGTGACGCTCTTTCGAACCTCGCAGAGCATCGTACCTAGCGTCCTGCTCATCGACTTGTCCTCGGACAGGCAGCAGTCGACGGTTACACCCGCCACGGCGCCCAAGATCATGATGCGCAAGCGCGGCCCGCATCCAGGCGCAAACGGCGGCAAGAGCCCGGGCGACGCGAAAAACGCGCAGCGATCGATGCAGGACCGGGAGAAGGCGTACGCCGAGGCGCGCGCGCGGATCTTTGGCGAAGACAGCGCCGAGTCGTCGACGTCTTCAAGCACGCCATCGTCCGCTACTATTACGCCAGCGAACGCGGCGAGTCGAATTGGCGAGTCATCGTCGAGTGGCGGTGCAAAACTGTACAACAGCAACAACCAGCAGGCGGTAGGACCTGACGGCAGCCGTGGCTTTGGTGGACGAGGAGGCCGCGGAAATGGTGCTGCTGGTCGGGGACCAGAAGGACCAGCACCAGTGAGCAAGCCACAGCAACGGCAGGATATCTCGGATGACCAGGACCAAGTGACGCCATCACTCACGGCTGGCGCGCCACGCGCGCAGAGCACAAAGAACTGGAAAGAGAGCAAGGTGCTCTGGCGCAACCGCGAGCAGGAGATGAACGACCCGGACTTCACGCGCAACCGCGACGCGTACCGCCCGTCGCGCAACAGCAGCAACAGCTCAAACGAGTACAGCCAATATCCCCAGCAGCAGCAGCAGATGGGGCGCTACCCGGCGCCGCAGGCGGACTACTACAATCAGCAGCAGCCACCGCTCCCCGGCCGACGATTTCCACCTGGCGGCGAGTACAATAGAATAGACAACACGGGGATGATGCGTCCACCACCACCACCAGATCACTTCCGCAGTGGTGGTCCTGGTGGCTTCGCCATGAGCACTCCGCCGCCGCCACCACAAACTGGACCAGGAGCAGGAGCTGGACGTGGCTATGGGTACAACAATTCACCACACAGCCGTCAGTATCAGCACCACAGCAGTCCGTCTCCAGTGCGCGGCGCTCGAAATGGCGGCGGGTACAATGACGACTTCCCACCGCTCGGCCAGTGAGACAACAAACGCCATCACAGCCACACGAGTACGTCCAGAAATAAAACGAAATTCCAAAAATCATGAGCCACAGACTGCGTTCACCTGTCTTGTCGTTACCGCGTCTCTCTCTCTCTCTCTCTCTCTCTCTGCTGGAAACCTGTTCTCGTCTCGCGCCTCAGGAATAATAAATAAGGTCTGCGCAGCGTTGTTCCAACTGAGCTGACAGCTGTCGCATTATCAAAATGCCCCCATCAGCAGCTCGTGATACAACTTTGTCTCGCCTTCGTTATGAAAGTTGAAAAGCAGGGAGCTCGCCACTTAATGCTACAAAGCAGACCAGGACAGCGACAAATGGGTCAGCATGCACGACTTTCGACCACATCAGCTGGCGTATTAGTGTTAGCTTGCTCACCTTCCTTCCGCATCATCTTCTTGTCCTTGAGCTTCTTCTTCCGCTCGAGCTCCTACCATTTTAGTAATTCACGAGCTTCAGTTATTTCAATACACTCCCAGTCAGTGCAACAATGTTGGAGGGCAACGCACTTTTTTCCGCCGCCACATGCTCAGGTATTTCTTCTCTATTGCCTGGTTCGCGTCTTCCTCGGTTGCTAACCACGGCTTGGTGCTGACGGGTATGACAACATTGTCACACAAGCAATAACATTATTAGAGCCCATTGACAATGTTGGCGATAACAACCAAGTCATGACCGAATGAACTAGCGTACCTCTGCAGAAAATCGCGCAGCACGCGCTTCGCCTCGTTGCTGCGACGCACGTGGTCACGCACGATGAGCTGCAGATCGCGGATTTCACTGCTGACTTGGTCGTCTTCCAGGTTCAGCATGCGCTTCTGGAGCTCGTCGTCGCTGCACTCGAGCAGCCCCACATCATGCAGCGCACTGGTGACGCCAGTCGCTGACCAGTTCGGCTCTGTTTCACCTCTAGGAGCAGTGGTTACGGAGCTGATCTTCTTCATCTCTAGGTCTTCTCTGACTGTGGTCGACGTATCGCTCTTCATGTCGTCCATCTGCGGTTTCTCAGATGAAGGCGGTGGTGGCGATGGATGTGACGGTACTGACGCGTTCTCAGTGGGGACATCTGCTACAATCGGTATTAGCGCAGCCACGAGTCTCTATATCACCATTTTTACACATCAACATCAAGCGAAGGTCAGTAAACCAACCAATAGCGTTTGCAAGATAACAAAGACAAGTAGTACCACGCACCGCCTTGAGGAAATCGTCGGCGGAGGAGCCATCACTCGCGCCTAAAACATGCGCAAGTAGCTTCTCTTTCGCACCGCTGCTGGGCTTGTACAACGCGAACTCAACGTCCATATCGGCGTTCTCCTCTTGCGGTGTTGTCTCTATGAGCAGCACAAAGCATATATTTTTTTTCTAGATGAGAAAATGACACACCAACACAGACTTCTGTGTTAATACTCGATACAAACGCACCTTCTAATTGCAATGCGGATCCGACGTCTTCAGGCGTCACGGCTCGGAATATGTCGTAGGCGGCCGCGTACTTCCATAGCCCCACTGTTGTGCACGGCGTATCTGCAAGTCGTAGCCACACAAAACGCATTGAGGCAACAGACACGCACACACTAGAACCACACAAACGATCACCAACTCGTAAACGCACCTGCTACCAGATCGTCTTCGACCGCAGTGCCCATGGGGTTGAGTAGGTTCGTTTTATCACCAACCGCCGTGCCAGGGAAGTTGTGCTGCACGAACTTGCTGCGCAGGCCCGCAGAGTTGGGCGACGTGGGGAACTCCTCTGGGTCCATCAGGCGTCCATTTGCACCTGCAGCGAGCGTTGCTGTCGCTGCATGGCTGGCAAACGTACCAGCGCCGCTGCTGTTCTCCACCGGCTCAGGCAACCCATAGTCCGTGAACAGTGTCACTGTCGTGTCATTCAAAAAGTCCGTCACGTTGATCAGCTGGTCCTCGAGCTCCTTGAGCTTGTGATCGATGTAGTTGCGTCCGCGCTTGAGCTCCTGCGCGACCTTGGCAACCGCACTCTTCTTGGCGAAGGCGAGTCCATCGGGCGCACTGGCCGCTTTTTTGGTCGCGGCGAAGAGCTCGTGGCTGAGCCAGGGCGAGTTCAGCAGAGGCGGTGGCGCGGCAGAAGATGCAGTGCGCCCTCGCGCTCTCGAATCTGCCATCGTATACACAGGCGGACGCAGATGCATGTACCCACAGAGAGACGTACGCGGCGACGTTGCCTCTTGGAAGCACTCGTGTGGGCGTGCCGCGTTGTTTGTTGTGAGTCAGACTTGCTGCTGTCAACTGGTTCGTATCGGTATATCGGTAATTGCTGCTGTCTGCAGTAAATTACCGATATACCGATACGAACCAGTTGTTGCATGGGGTTTGCTGTTCGCAAATTCCCGCGCTTTTTTTCACCTCATTTCTTGACAAAGTTGCACGAATGTTGGCTGGCCATTTGCTCAGAAAGTTGCACGAATGTGAGCCGAATGTTGCAAGAGGACATATCAGACTGCCCGTTTTTTCCATGTTGCAGAAATGTGCGCCGAATGTTGCAGGTGCGTGCGATCGGGGGGCCATTAAACGAGAACTCGCTGGAGCCGCTCACAGTACTTCTTCCTCGTCCAGGCAAGCAACTCAAGGCAACTCAGCAGCAGAAATGGCGCGCGGCAAGGCGGATCGCGGGCTCACGGTGGGCAAGAAGCTCGAGATCATCGAGGAGGCCGACCGTACGGGGCTCATTGCCGTGACGGCGCAAAAGTATGGCGTGAAGACGGGCCAGATCCGCGACTGGAAGAAGAACATCGACCGCCTGCGTGCGACGGACCCGAACCGCCTCGTGTGCGCGAGCACCATCCAGCGCGGCCACCTAGTCTTCAACGAGACGTACGCACAGTACTGGGTCGGCTACAACAAGTACTGCTCCAACCACACGAGCTTCGATGAGGTCAAGGACGCGCTACGCATGACCCAGAAGGACGTCGGCCGCGACGGCATCAGTGCGTATTTCTGGCCAAGAGTTCTTCGTTTTTCACTTGTTCACCCAGAGCTCTAACTCTTGCGTTTGTGTCCAATGTGCTGCAGACGCCTTTGGGTTCCCGTCGACCGTGGACCCCACGTCGACGCACGCACTTGAGTGCCCGACTACCGGCGGCTACTACACGACACCGGAGGACACAGAGGCCTTCCAGAAGGACATGACGGTGCTGCGGGAGCAACTGCGCGAGTTCTTCGAGAACAAGCCGTTCCCGACAAAGTTCATGTACTTTGTGACTAGATTAGATTTTTATAAGCCTGACCCGAGCGCCGACGCCGCCGAGGACGAGGAGGACGCACCGCCGAAGGAGAGCGGCGAGCCAGCGAGCAAGGAGACGGACCTGGACAACTACGTGTCCATGTACGTCGCAATCTGCGGCAACGGCTCGGTGATGGTGCCCATGGCAATCTTTCCACCGACCGAGGAGTGGCACTGGGAGCGCAAGAAGCCGGTCAAGCTGCGCCACGCGTACAGCATGCACCGCACCAAGCGCAACGACGCGAACGAGGCGCTGCAGTTCTTCGCCGTGACATGGAAGAAGTTCTACGACGAAGAGGCCAAGTACAGCGACAAGTTTGTGTTTTTGCTCGACCAGTCGCTCGAGGAGTTCCAGTCGCCCGAGTTCAACGATGGACTCAAGCAGCTCGAGGGCCACGGCAAGTACTGGACGACGTTCTTCACGGGGCGCAACCCGCTGCGCCTCTCGCACTTTGACGACATCCTCTCGACGTTCGTGATCGAGGAGTGGCGGAAAATTCTGTCGCTCAAGAAGTCGGCGCAGCCGAATGACTACCGCAAGTGCGTCGCCTTCTGGTTCTACACGGCCTGGGAGCTCTTCGCGGGCGACCACGCGCGTACGGCCTTCCGGAGCTGCAACATGTTTCTCGAGGACAAGTCCGTCTGGTCCACCGAAGACGACAGCCGCAGCGCCGTCTAAGACACGAAGAATCCAGTCATCGAGCGCGGTTGACAGCAGGCGTCTCGTGTTTTTAGTGCGTTGCAACTTGCTTTTCATTTTGTTCACGTGATTTGCGCGGTGTAAGTAGCATGTTACATCATTTCACTCCACGTCACTTGCTGGCATTGTCTTCTTCCTCGTCTTCCTCATCTTGGTCCTGAACCCCAGCAGCTTCATCATCCTCAATGGGCATGTCCGAGTCCGAGTCGGAACTCTCGTCTTCTTCCTCCTCTTGCTCCCCTTTGGCTTTCAACTCGGTCGCATCATCGATTGGCGGGAAGTAATCCTTTGCGAGCAGTGCAAGCTTGCGCAACGCCAACTGTGCCTCCACATTCATGCTCTTGGCCTTGTTCCCAGCCACAAAGGTCAGGTTCTCATGCGACGCCTTCCCGAAAATGGCCGAGACTGCCATGTCGAGCGTCTTGAGCTCGTCTGCAGCCATGTTGTTGTTCGCATCGATATCTACTATCAGCTTCTGGCCCAAGTACAGCTTGCTCGAGTCTGGCAATCCGTTCCACTTGAGCAGCTGGTTTATGCTCGTGCGATACTTGAGTGAGAGTGCCTTGAGTGTCTCGCCTGAGCCTAGAATGTGGTATTTCTTCCGGTCCGCTGCCGAGTTAACACCGATACGACCCTGCCAGTACCACAAGCGCACTTTGCCATCCGTAGACATGCTCATGAGCCGCTTGCGGTCGAACTGTAGGTCCAATACGCTGGTTGTGTGGCCGTGGAGTGTCTGGATGAGGCAGCCCGTGGCAAAGTCCGTCACACAAATGTCACCGTCCTGAGCACCACTCACAATGCGCGTGGCATCGAACTGAAGACACAGTATAGGCACATTTCGATGAACGTCACAAATCCGCAGCAACTTACTGTCTTTGTCGTCTTCACCAGCGTCGAGGTTCCAGATGATAACACGACCGTTGCTGTCGCCACTGACAATCTCGCTTGAGACCTGTTTCAGACATGTCACGGGGTATAAGTGGCCGTTGAAATACTTGTCACCGCGCCGCTCAGGCTCCAGACAGTACCGGAGTGTGGATTGCCGGTGCACCACTGCCGGCGAAGAAGCTGGTCCGAGCTCCCAGACTTTGATGCGGTTGTCAGCACCTCCAGTGGTGAACCAGTTTCTTGCACTATCCACCGCGACTGCCATGACGCTCCTGTCGTGCGCTGCGATCACGCGCGTGACGATCGCAAGAGAGCTTGCATCAAAAACAAACACGTCGCAGTCCGAGCACCCACAGACAATCAAGTGGCTGTCCGCGACAACGCTGACTACTGCCGCGTCGAACTCTTGTATCATCTTGATGAGCGTCACACAAACTGCCGAGCCGCCACCGTCGTCCTGGACTTCCCAGATACCAAGCGCAGCATCCATGCCACCAGTGTAAATACGGTTCCCAACGTAGTACAGCGCCACGATCTGCGTCTGATGACCTCGAGGCGGACCCAAATGCTGTCTAAGCGGATCACCCACTGCCTGACCTAGACACACACCAGTGAGCAGATCAAAGAGATAACCAGTGAGCTCTGATGTCGCAACGCAAGTGGTGACGCCGTGACTTGCAGTGCCGACGACGCACTTGAGCGATTCGTTCGTGGCGCTGAAGCTGAAGCAGCGCAACTTGTCTTTTCCCATCATCTGGCGCATGAGATTGCCCGTCTCGACACTCAGCTCCTGCTCCAGTTCGTGAATCTCGTCTTCGCTGTTGCTGACGCGAATCTTTGCGTTTATGATCTCCTTTAAAATGCGCTCTTCACCAGCCATGACGCTGCCCATGAGCTTCGCAAGCTTCTTCTTGAAATCTTCGATCTCGTATCTCGCGCTTGTGCCACTCAACACGCTCGAGTCCACCTGCGGCGTGTCGCTCGCGAGCGCGCGTTTCAGGTCAGTCTCACCTTGCACGAGCTGCATCTTCTTCTCCAAAAGAAGCTCCTCAAGACTTGAAACGAGTTTCTTCTCTTCGCTGATGTCGAGCTTGCGCTGGATGCGCTGTGTGCGGAGCCGTGGAACAATGGCACCGACACGTTCCAAAGTGATTTCGGTCGACGATTCTGCTCCGACACCAACGAGTCGTTTTTGAAGATCATCGAGCACTTGGCCGGCATTTGTAAGCTTATTGGAGAGCACAAACTCGATCTCGTCAGCTTGTTCCTTGTTCAGGTGCACCATTTCTTTATCCTCGAGCTTCACATACACGCATTGCAGACCACGGAAGCACGCCACTTGTCCCATCTTGTCCCCCGCAGCTTCAAAGCAGAGCAACGCATGCTCGTAGCTCTCAATGCTGAGACGAAGCGACCGCAGCGTGAATTGGACCTGGGCAATGAGCAGAAAGATCGCGCCTTCCTCTGCGCGTTGCCCGAGTCGCATAGCTAGAAATGACGCGCGATTCAGAAAAATGAGTGCTTGCTCACTGTTTTTCAGGTGGAAACTCACTTTCCCAAGCTTGAGCTGCAGTTGCAGGATCTCAGTGTGCGGCATCTTGTCCATCCAACTTGCATTGTTGAGGATGAAGTGGTACAATCGAAAGGCGCCTATGTAGTCGTCAATGTCCATCTTCGCGTCAGCTTCGAGCATGAAAGGATAGTACTTATCACGCTCAAATATCTGCTTTCCACCGTCAGTCGCTTTGCCGGATGTCAGATGCTGCTGCTCATTCTGCTGCTCTTTTGTCCAGACCAAGCTTTTGAGATTCCCACTAGTCGTGCGTAGCTGCTGGAGCAGCTCTTGACTCTGAAGCATCAGATCGTCACGGTCCAGCGTAGCATTCACGAGTCCAATGCTTCCAATACCAAACACGCTATCGATGGCACCACCATGTCCACTGCTGGCCTGACGCAGGACATTTCGCACGATCCACAACCAATGCTGGAACGCGACTCGGCAGCGGTAGTTCAGAAAGCGCGTCAACGTCGTCCGCATTTTGCTTCGCTGTTCGATCGCAGCCGTGCGATTCTCTACGAACGCTGAAAAAGCGCGATATAGCACGCCTTTGCGAATCCGTGCGAGGCTTGCCATCTTGACGTCTTCTTGGCGGAGGCTGCTGTGATTAGCATCATCGGGGCTTCCGCGAGGGTTCAACTCAAACAAAGCCAGGGCGTCTTTGCGATTCTGTAGCCTTTCCAGGATTACATCACGTTTCTTTATATCACCGCGAAGGTAGTTCTCGACCTTGATGATCTCGCTCTTCGCGTCGACAATGTAGAGCTGTTCGATGCCGATTTCGTCCTCGAGTGCAAAGATCAGGTCTTTCGTGTAGAACCGCTGGAGTCCATTCTCCAGCACATCCGAGTCCATCTGCGGACCAGTGAACATCTTTGCGCGCTCGAGCTCTGCCTGTTTCTCGAGAATCCGGTTTTCGGCTGCTCGAATCAGCGCTACGAGGTCCACTCGACGGTCTTTGCTCCATTGGACGTTGTATTCTGCACTCTTGAGTCTGGCATTCAGATCAGATAAACGGAAATGGAACTGGCGCTGGCGCTCTCGAATTTGCTCTTCCTCTGAGAGTTCATCGAATCGCTTCCGTGGTGTTCCTGACAGCAATCGCCCATGCACGCCATTCTCTGCCAAATTTTCACCACCTTCGTCTTTGTTCGATAAGCTCATGCCCGTTCGACTCAGGATGTTGTTGACGTTTGCTTCCATCGCGGGATGCATCGAGATGATGAAGCGCGACACCTGGAGGATGTAGTGGTTTCGCTCGTAGCGTTGCATGAACCCACTGAGAAATTGTGAGTCGACGATTTTCGTGCGAGAATTGACTGCAGCCTGGAGTTCATCAAGCAGCTTGAACTCGTTCCCTGGGGCGATTGTGAAGATCGACGCGACTACATCGCTAAATTCACCGGGTATACCCGCGCGATTCACTGCGCGCACGTGGAAATCCTTGTGCTCTTTCCCGCTGAGCAACTCGGTGATCATGAGCGTGGAGGCACTCGATGCTGTTCGCACACGGCGTGGCTTGTAAACTACCTCGGACACGTCGAGAAAGTTCTTCTTGTCAGTTGTTGTATCGGCGACGGTCTCCTGCATGATAGCTTCGCTAAAGATGATCTCGTAGAACTCGATTGCAGCGCCTCCGTCATCCAGAGGCTCGAGCCAGCCAAGAGAGATGGTGCTCGCTGTAATTGCGCCTGCACACAGGCAACAAGGTTTCGTGGGTGGCACGGCGGTCGCAGTCTTCACGAGCTCGACTATGTTACTCAACTCGCTCTTGCCGTTCTTCGTGATGGCGCAGATCGCAAAGTTGCCGTACTCCTGGTCTGCGGTGAGATCACGCATCCAGTACTCTTTTTGAGCCACAGGCTCTTGAAGACACCACCGCGAGGTTGTTTGCGGCGGAAGTGCGTGGAACTCGCGAACTATTGCTGTGCGCTGGATGCCGCCGTCCGTAAGCCGCTTAGTCACCTTCTGGCATAGCGAGAAGTGCACTTCGTAGTCTATGATCGGCGTGGAGCCTGTGAAAATCGGTGGATCCCACTGCAACAGGATAGCACTGTGCGTAACACTAAAATTGCTATCGAGATTGACGCGCAGATTACGCGGCGGCTGCGACACGAAGCGCGGGAGTTTTAGAGTCAGAGAGGAAGCAGTAGAGTTGAGGGTGCTTTTTTTGACTTCGTTGATCTGGTCAGCGAGCTGGTTCACGTTCCTCACGGGCTCGAGCGGAGAAAGCGCTGTTGCAGCAATCTGGCTGTTCTTGCTATTGGTGGTACAGTTGGCTTCGTGAACTGCAAGCACGTGTGGCAAGAGCTCTTTCGCGCAAACTCTGCACTTTTTCATGCAGCTGCCATGCTTCCTGATTTCATCCAGCTGCACCAACTTGTTCTTTGCAAAGTTCTTCTCGCCAGAGGAGTCATGAAGCGTCTTGGAGAGTCGCAGTACACGGCTCTGGAGTGCATCGAGATCGTCTTTCTTGCGGCGAATCGAGAGCTGCGCGGCAGTGATGTCCGTCTTGAGCCGCCGCACATTCCTCTCGACCTGGAACTGCTGGTCGCACACGCGCAGCGACGCCGCCTGCTTCGCCTGCATATCGACCACGCTCAGGTGCGCGTCGAGGATTTCCTGTCGCATGTTCCATATCTGCGGCAGCGATGCTGCAGTCGATGTCAGCACTTGCGTTGATTCATTTGTAAAGAGATTTTGTGGTATGCTCTGCGGCTCTTTGGATCGCGGGGGCGAGGAAGAACTGGGAATCGAGATGGACAGCGGCGTTTCCAGACATGATGGCAGTAGTGACGACGTCGACGATGACTTTGCAGACGACTTGAGCGTGTGTGGCGCCAGGGATGACGATGATAGCGCTGCTGCAGATAGGAACGCAGGCAGAGCTGGAGCGGACGAAGCGTGCCAGGGACTGCTTTGTAAGAGCGACTGTGCTGCGAGGCGGCGGTTCTCGACACGCCGCTTGAGCTCACTGGCGCGCCACTCGGCTGACCTAGCGCTCGCAGTTGTAGCCGACGCTTCGTTCTTCATGTCCACTCGCACCTCACGTGCCTGCGCACATACACATGGCGACACTCTTCATCAGCAGCATTCGTCTTGGCGCATTTATGATCCGACACCCGCATCAAGACTGCCCTTCATACAACCTTCCAGCAACATGTACTTCAACTTGCTCTTCATGCAACCTTCGTACAACCTCTACTTCACTTGCAAGTGAAACGACACCCGTACTCTCGAAAAAGAAGTAGAGAAAGCAGCATGCACTTCATATGGAGCGACGCGTGGGCGTAAGCGAAACGGAAGGCCGCTTTCTCTATTGATACAGAGCGGAAGGAGAAGCTCTTCGGTTTTACGTGCGGTTCACACTGGGACTAGGCGGCGTTTGGTGAATAGAGAGAGACAGCGAGAAGGCCACTGCACTGCGTGTGTTCGCTGACTAAGGTCACAATGAGTGCGACTGCCACCACCGCGCGATCCGTGGGCGCGCGTCGCAAAAGCAAGAGCAGGATGAAGCTCGAAGTAGAGGAGTTGCCGGAGGTTGAGCTCAACGGGATGAGCGCTTCATCAATGGGCACATCAGAGCAGTGCACGAGCAGCAGCAATAACACGGACGCAGTGCTGGAGATGCCCGGACCCGAGTGGAAGCACGAGCCCGTGATGCGAAACGCAATCCACACGCTACTGCAGGAGACGAGTCATGACGAGGAGCAATTCGCGTTTCTGCGCGAAGTGTGCCAGGAAACCCTTGCGCGAAAGCACCGCACGTCGATGAGAGGATCGGCAGAGTCGTTGCGTTCACCCTCAACAGGTGGCAACAACGCTACGCGGAAAGTCACCATGGCGTCGAGCACCATATCTGAAGGTGATGAGATCACGCTTGTAGGTAAGACTTTGCTTGCGCCGAAGAGCCCCCAGGAGCGTCTCATGGCGCTTGTGCCAAATGCAATTGAGAAGAGCAAGCGCAGCTACCAGCGCAGAGCAAGTCCCAGGTACAACGCTACAACGTTATTATTCGCTGCTGTGAATTTATTAACAAGTCGACGTTGGTGTTCTCCCTCGTAGCACGAGTATGGAGGAGTTGCCGCGCTGGAGAAACGCTGGTGCTGACGAAGATCCAATCACGGATCTGATTGTCATCTTCACTGGTGACGCTCTACCTGACGGCTTCACCAAGGTACAGTTTTGCTAGCCTGCTCTGTGTTACTGTCGCATATTATCGCGCATAATACCAATAGAATGCCAATTCCCACACAGCTCGAGCGTTCTCCTAGCGGATTTCGAGCTGACTTGAACAAGGGCGGACGAGGCGTGTTCGTGTATCTCTGTCAGCGTAAAGACCAATCCGCAAGCAAGCTCCCCATCAGCGAAATTATCGCTATCTTTCCGGAGAGGGGCGAATTTGTCCCGACAGACTATGAGATTGTCCAGCGACGAGGAACTCCAGCCAATCTTAACACAGTGAGTCCACGCTCTGCTGTCAGCCAATGATGTCACCTTGCGACTCCCGCAAAATGAGTCACCGTCCCTCTTTTTCTTTCCTCTGCAGGGAACGCAAGGCGAAAAGATCTTCTTGTGCTTCAAGCGCTCCGTGACATCCTCGATCGTCGACTTACTGGTGCTTTTCCCTAAAAAGGGCGATAAACTTCCATATGAGTGAGTGACCTTGCCACCATTACTTCATCTCGCGCGAATTGTCGAGAAAGAGAGCTCACATCATATTTCTGACTGTTCAGCTACATGAAAGTGGACAGGACCCCCGATGGTCATCTCGCAGATCTCAACATGCACTCTGGAGGCACTGAAGTCTGCCTCTGCTACAAGAAGAAGGTTTGTCGATCCCAGATTTCTGAGTAAAGCATGCATATCGGATGCCATTGTCAAGATCTCAAGTAACAGTTTGATTGTATTGCTGCACAGCTCACCTCTATCTCCGAGCTGCACTCGAAATGGCTCCACTCCACTCTCAGTGCTTATGAGGACGAGGTTCGCAGTGCTTCGTCTCCGCCTGGACAGCCGAAGCAAAACACAAAAGGCTCTCAAAATACGCCACGGTCGAAACCTCCACGTGGCGCACCAAAGTCGACTGAAAAGTCCTCGGAGGTGCGTGGAACAGGACTGACGGGTCCGATTTCCGACGAATCGTTTTTATCTGCTCCGAAAGGTATGAGTGCGTATACGTCTTGCGATACAAGCATTCTCAACACTGATATGTCTGCTGCGTTAGGTGAACAGCTCTTCAGCTGGAACGAAGCACAGGAGTATTACCTGTATCCGCTGTTGCTGGCGTGTTACACTCGCCATGGAGATGCGGCTGAAGCCGCGTTACAAGGCCTGTCGCAGTGTCTAGATGCGGGAGTGTTTGATGATGCAGCTACGATCTCAGATGCATGCCGCTTAGAGGTAGCTGTTGATGCGGTTACTTCGGTTTGCCACCAAGGCGTGAAGTCACGGTTTGCGCTGGCGCTGCCGTTTTTCAGAAAGGTAAGCCAGCGACATTTTGACTACAGCATATTACAGTGGAATAGTATCCTGTACTGACAAAGTGCGCTCTTGCTTTTCAGGTGATTCGGAAGTGTGCGAGTGGATTCAGCTCGGCTGTTCTGCATGCCATTTTGAAATCTGTCATCTTCATCGGTGACTTCGACTCGGCGTTGGTAAAATCCGTGGAAGATGAGCTTGTGACAAAGATCATGAGTCGGTATGAGGCTGAGCTCTGTGACAAAACGAGCAGAACAGCTGTTGAAGGTACTCACGCGACAACGGCACCATGGTCGACTGATGCCACCGCCCGAGATTTTGTCGTGCATCTCATCGACGATGTCAGTTCGGGCGTTGATCTCGCGAAAAGCACCGAAAAGATGCTTGGAGTCTTCAAGGTCAGTTCAGTGTCACGACTTCTCTCAATTGAGAGCCCGACTTCATACTCACCCAAGTTGTCGCGTTTCACAGAGTCACTCATCCATTCACTCGCCGACATTTTGTACGGATCTGACGTCGGCGATGAGCGACTTCATCGAAACTAGCGTAAGATCGCTCTTCAGTCATAGGCATCTTTGTCTTTTGTTCAACTCTAATTGTTTGTTTACCCCTCTGCACTTGTAGGCTGAAAGAAACGCGCTTCAGCTCGTGATCACTCTAAGCAAGGCAGTGCACCGAAAAGCCACGAGTGCCAGCGAGCAAAGTCCCGCCAGTGACTACGTGTCGATCATCAACTCTCTTCGAGGACTGAACGTTGCACTGTTGGCTACTGGATCATACACCAAGGAGCATCGCGTCTTCGGTCAAATCATCCGACGCTTCGTATTTGCAACACTCAACTCGATCATCCTCATATGGTCGACGGATGTGTTTCGCGCGAGTTTGACCCTGACGTCGACGTTGTGGAACCACTATCGACGGCACCTGAAAGTGGAGTTGGCGTTGCTGTTCGAGCATCTCTTCCTGCGGATCCTTCGCAGCAACGCGGAGTGTGCAGTGAGCCACCAGATGGACATCATGCATGAGCTGACACCGTGGGTCCAGCTGCCACACAATGTCGTGGAGATATTCGTCAACTTCGACATGGATCGCGTTCAGCAATGGAAGATCTTCGAGTTCTTCTGCTCAGCACTTTGCAGTATCGCTGAAAGCAACACGTACCACGAAGACCCAGACGGCTCGACGCTGAGCTTGAGAGAGCAAGCGATTAACACGATGTTGGCGATTGCTCGAAGCGTCATGGATGCGAGTGGTCACGCCCATTTGATCAGTCGAGACCCTCGCACACGCCACCTCTCTATGGACAATGGTGGTTGGGAGCAAGATGAAGCTGGCGACGACTTGCTTGGCGCGAGTGTACCAGCTACACAGGCAGGTCACATTGAATCAAGCACCCCGCTGACTCAACCCAGATCACCAACGGTCTGCAGTCCAAAAGGATTTCCTGGAAATCAGACCAAGCCCGGGAGCACAGGGGCTCCAAAATTTGGAAGCATGTCAGTGCGCATGCGCAATGAGCTCCAGAAACGCAACCAGCAGCTTTTGAAGCGCGCAATGGAGATCGCGTCGGCGAAGAGTCTCAAGAAAGCAATCGAGTTTCTTGTTGCAATGAGTTTCGTCAAGGAATCGCCTCGTGATGTCACGTCATTTCTGCGAATTTATCACGATTTCTTCGATGAGACTGAGATCGGAGACTATTTAGGTGAAGGTGATGAAGACTTCAAGGTTCAAGTGCGGCTTTCGTACGTGCGAGCGATCTCGTTCAAGGGCATGACACTCGTTGAGTCGCTTCGCCACTTCCTCACGAACGGAGGCTTTCGACTCCCAGGTGAAGCACAGAAAATCGAGCGAATGGTCGAGGCGTTTGCGCAATGTTACTGGGAAGACTCGCCAGCTTCTTTCTCTTCAGCAGACACAGCCATGATCATTGCGTACTCGATCATCATGCTCAACACGGATCTACACAACCCTCAGGTGAAGAAGAACAAGATGTCGAAGGAGCAGTTTGTGAAGAACAACCGCGGCATTGATAATGGAAAAGATCTACCAAAGCGTTCCCTCGAGGAAATTTATGAGGACATTGCGCAGCACCCGATGCACATCAAAGGCACTCGATTCCTCCCACCTGCAAAGTCGCGCGAGGCGAGTATGTCGCACTTGGACCTTGAGAACGACAAGTTTCGGGTCGGTCTGTCGAAATCAGTGGCGCAGTTCGAGGAGCTGCTGAAAGACTTGAGCCAGTCGTACTACACCTTCAACTTTGTCGGCGTCGACACGTGCATCAGTCCGGATCTGATCAAGTTGCTGTTTGAGCGCGTGTGGTTTTACCTGCTGGCGCTGTCGACTTCAATCCTCGGCGACAACCAGTCCGACTTGTCAATGACAATGCACTGCCTCGATCTGCTTCGGTTCTGCATCTCGACGTGTCTATTTCTTGACATGCCAGTGGAAAGGCGAGCCTTTTGCAATCAACTCGCCAAGGTCCAAAGCGCACTGGATGAATGCAGCACCAGTGACAGTGGCGAACACGGAGACAATGCCGAGAGCGGTGGCGAACTTGATGAAGAGGCGAAAAAAACAAAGCCACTCGCAAGCGAGTCTCAAGCGTTGATGGAAAGCATTGAGGCTGCCGCTGCGGCAGATGATCCGTGGCGTGTAATGGGCGACGTTCACTTGCTGGTGAACAAGATGAAGGACACGATCCAGCGGCAGCAAAAGTCGGAGGAGCTCAGCTCTGTGATCAAGCGGATCAATCGCAGCCACGTGAATCTGAAAGATGCAACGCAGTTCATTCGCGAGGGGGAATTGACTAAGAAGTGTACATCGCGCAACAAGAAGTACCGCTTTTTTCTGTTCAACGACCAGCTGCTCTACGCGGACAAGAGCATGTCTGGCTACTGGAACCCACACAACACCCTGCGCCTGAAACTAACTCGCATCACGGACGTGCCGGATAACGCGCTGCACAAAAACGCTTTCCAGATCATCAACCCAACCAAGTCCTTCATCGTGTACGCTGACAGCGCAAAGACCAAGGCCGAGTGGATGCGGTTGATCGAAGAAGCGATCGCCGAGATTGGGAAGAAAACGCAAAACAATGCGCGCAGAGTCTCCACGCAAGCGTGCGGGTCTGTCCCTCCAGGTTTAGGTATGCCAGTGGAGGCAGGTGCTGCTGTATTCAGCCCGTCGTCGACTTCGTCTGTTGTCGCATCCATGAAAGTAATGCTACGACGGACCTCGCGTGTAGCATCACCAACCAACTCGACTTCGCATTCGTTCGAGTCACAGGCGGACGACTTGCCCAGTTCACCGTCGAAACGAAGTCTTGAAGCGCAGTCACCATCACCTGCAGCAATTACGAAAGCTGCCATGCCATGGGTGAATAAGTTAGAGCAGAGTTCAGACAGGGTACCGGCTACATGCGAACTGAGCGATGGAGATCTGAGCGTTCAGCACCAGCAACAACAGCAGGAGCGAGCTATCGAAGAACCAACGAAGGAAGAGGGCACTGAAGATAGAATGGGCCTTGCACTACTGGGCGATGAAGACCGTCAGGAGTGCTGACGACTTCTACAAACCTGGCAGGTCGGGCGCTCAAGCATGCCTACCACATGCGACGGTAAGAAAAAAATCGGTGTGCAAACGTGAACTGCTGGTGGTATCTGCTTTGAACAGAGCTCATAGACACAATCTGGGTGATCAGTGTTCCTTACAGGAGGTCGCGCGCGCGCGAGAGAGAGAGTCAGGCCGGAGTCTTGGAGCTGGCTGTAGATGTGAATGAATCGGCGTAGTGGTTGGTCTTTGAAGGATTTATCACAAGTACATTATCAAGATATTGACAGCCGCGTACGTCTCTCTCTCTCATACATGCGGTCTGTGTTGGATCACTTCTCTACAATATCTAGCACTCCTCGCTCGGAGTGGCCATGGCGTGTCTGCGTGGTGCGAACACTCATGAGGTGGCAGCTTCAGCCTCTTGCTGCTTACATGGAGGCGACCGCGACAACCGCGGCGCTGGCAGCCACCGTGTCCTTGGTCGCGGTTGAGGTCGTTGGCGTTGGCGTTGGTGTTGTCGTTGGCGTTGGCGTTGGCGTTG
>JAASFV010000475.1:0-21443 GCA_023334015.1 Globisporangium paddicum
ATGGTTTGTTGCAACGGATAGCCACAGTCTTCCCCTTTCTTTTGAGCTATTTCGGAACCAAAAACATCGAAAAATGAAGTCAACAATGAATTTTAGCTAAGGTATACGAATCCCGGCCATAAACCGGTCTCATACCTTATACTGAACTCCCAACCACCTCCAAGCGAAAACAAAAGTAGAAAATATGGTGGACAGATTCAAATCTACCCTCTGGGCATTTCTCGAACAAGACTCGATCTTCCACCGAAGCTCGATAGACACATTCCTCTCTGCCCACCATCGTACGACAAGGTGTCCACCTAGCGGAAGGTCACGCCTGGTGCCACCGACTTGATCCACGTACGAGCCACCGACACGCGCGAGTACACGCCCGGGTAGCCGGCGAGGCCGCAGCCGTTTCCCCAGCTCACGACGCCGATGAGCGTCCCCGCAGCATTAATGAGCGGGCCGCCCGAGTCGCCCTGGCACGAGTCTTTGTTAAGTTCGCCTCCCGCGCAGAGCATGGTGCCGTCGACTTCAAGCTTCTTGGCGCAGTCCGTGTTGCTCAGAACAGGCACATCGACCTTGAGCAGCTCGCTGGACTGCTTGCCTCCCGCGGCCGTGCTACCCCAGCCCAGCACCGTCGCAGTCGAACCAACGACCGCGTCTGCATCGCTCGTGCTCGCCACCGTGACCGGGGTAAACTTACTGGCGCGCTCGAGCTCGAGCACGAGGAAGTCGAACGAGTTGCTCGACTCGTTGCGGCTCGGGTGCACCATCTGCTTGACGACCTTGAGCTGCTCGCCGTCGCTGGTGCCGCTGAGGTAGTGCGTGCCCACCGAAACGTACTTGATGTCGCCGGCGACGCAGTGCGCGGCCGTGAGTACGTGCGTGGACGTGATGAGCGATCCGCCGCAGAAGTCCGTGCCCGACACCGAGTTGCGGAGACCCGTGGTGAAGGTCTGAGAGCCAACAGGAACGGTCGTTCCACCGAGGATCAGCGGTGCGAACTTGCTTGGGGGCGAAGCGAAGTGAGCAACAGCAGCGGAGACTCTCTTCTGGTACTCTTGGTACGACAGTGGGCCTTCAGATGTGCTCGTTGGCACGCTATGCGCTTGTGGGCTGGCGAGGAGGATGGCTGAAGCAGCAGCGACGACGGCAGCAACGGTCTTCATGATGCGTGTTGAGGTCTTAAGAGTGGAGGACGTGCGTTTGAAAAAGCAAAAACCTGAATGAAAGACCTTTGTGAAGGTTGAAAGTTGTTCTACAGAGGGCTCGCATGAGCCAACCATGCGCTTTAGGATGCTGGCCCTGAGGCGGGGACATCTTGCGGATTGTCCATCTCAACATCCGCCAGACTTCTGTGTTTATGTTGTCGACCTCTGGTTCGTCGGGATCTGCGCTCGCAAGCAGCCTGCGCGACAAAGCGCCATGGGCGTTTGCGAGGTGTCAGGAGGTGCGTACTCTATGTTGAAAGCGCGGATAAAAACGCACTTAACATATCTTCAATTCTCCATACTTTACTCAAGATAACAAAAACTGCATTGATTTAGTTGCTCATCAAATCGTGCGGACACAAATCGCCAAAAGCTCAATTACGTGGAAATGGCGATGGCGACGATGAAGAGAGCACCGCTGCGTGCGTTCCTGCGGTTTACAGGTGCGCGTTCGTCTCTCCACTTGCTCCACCCACACACATCTCATTAACCGCGTGGCCCTCTGACAACAGCTCGCGCCACACAGCAGCGCTCATTCGTGAGCGCCGCGGCGTTGCAGCACGGTCTCACGCTGCGCGCGGCGCGCGACAATGCGTTTGCCGGTGGCGTCGCTGTCCGCGCGCTGCCCGTTTGCGCGATCGGCTCTGCGTCGTTCTACTCGAGCGACGCGACATCCTCCGCTGGCGCTGAGGGCGTCGCGGTCGGCGACCGCGTGTTCCTGCAGATGCACGGCACGCTGTCCAACGGCGAGAAGTTCGGACAGACCGTGAGCGACAAGCCGCTGTCGTTCATCGTGGGCAGCGGCGACGTAATCGTCGGCATCGATGAGGCTGTGGTTGGTCTGCAGAAGGGCGTGACCAAGAGCGTCGAGATCACGCCCGAGAAGGCCTTTGGCACGGCGAAGGAGGTCCACACGGTGCCGCGCTCGCAGCTCAACCTGAGGTGCGTGCGCTTCATGGACACACTTTTCGTTCATAACTAATATCCACCATGCACGTAACGTTATAGCCCTGAGGACGAGAAGCAGCTCGCTGTGGGCGTGGGCCTCCAGCTGCAGAACGGTGACCAGGCGCGCATCGTCAAGGTCACGGACGAGTCGATCGATATTGATCTGGCGCACCCATACGCCGGCGAGACGCTCTTCCTGGAGATCACGGTTGTGGATCACGTTTCGTACGAGCAGCTGAGCGCCGAGGAGCGTCTCGTGTTTCCCGTGGAGCTTTCACCCGGCGACAACGCGACGTTCCCAGTGCGCGGCGATACGCTCGTGATGCACTACGTGGGCAAGCTCGCGGCGAACGGCAGCGTCTTCGACTCGTCGCGCGACCGCGGCCAGCCGTTCCAGTTCACAATCGGGGTTGGCCAGGTGATCAAGGGCTGGGACGAGGGCGTGATGCGCATGAGCAAGGGCCAGACGGCTGTGCTCAACATCCCGTCAGCCAAGGGCTACGGCCGCGCGGGCGCGGGCGGCGTGATCCCGCCAGACGCTGACTTGACCTTCGAGGTCGAGCTGCTAGACATCCTCAAGCAGTAAGCGAACCAATGGTCCAATACACAACTGTCATCCTGAGCCAATAGGAGGCGTCTTCTATTGTAATTCTCTGTGTGAACATGGCTATACAACAAAGTCCTGGTCCTCGTCCTGCAGATACGCCTCGAGGTCAGCGTACTTGGCCACGGTGCCGATAACGACGATCGCGGGCGAGTAACTCCGGCCGCTCGCCTTCTGGGCAATGTCGGCGAGCGAGCCCAGCAGCGTGACCTGGTCCGGGTTCGTGCCCGAGTGCACAAGCGCCACGGGCGTGTCTTGGGCGCGGCCGCACTCGATGAGCTTGGCGCAGATCGTGGCCAATGTGCGCGTGGCCATGAGCATGACGACTGTGTCGACCTGGGCGAGCAGCGCAAAGTTCATCTCGGCGGGCTTGTGGCCCGAGACGACGACAAAGCTCTTGCTCAGGTGCTTGTGCGTGATCGGGATGTTGACGACCGAGGGCGCCGCGAGCGCCGACGAAATTCCCGGTACGACCTCGAACGGGCAGTTGGCTTGGCACAGCGCGCGGATCTCCGAGTGTACGCGACCGAAGACCATGGGGTCGCCGCCCTTGACTCGCACGACGATGTGGCCATCCTGGCACTTGTGCACGAGCACGGCGTCGATGTCCGTCTGCTTGGCCGAGTCGGCCCTGCCGCCGCGCTTGCCGACGTACACGATCTCGCAGTCCGCCGGCAGCATGCGGTAGAGCTCGTCGCTCACGAGGTCGTCCACGACGGCGACGGTCGCGACCGCGAGCAGTTTCTGCGCCTTGAGCGTCAGCAGCTGCACGTCGCCCGGGCCGGCGCCCACGAGGTATACTTTGCCGCGCTGCACCTTGGCGCGCGCGTCGCGGAGCGCGTGTCGGGGCGCCACGAAACGTGTCCACGCGGCGCTCAGCAGCATGCCCGCGAGCGCGCCCACCACCACATCGCGCGACGAGACCACTGGTGCCATTTCTGTAGCTGTTCGGGTTCTGACGACAAAGGAGTGTTTGTGGCAACCAATTGTTCACAACGCGTCAATTTGTAACTTGTTCTTCATATGATTGATTCTATTTTTGAAATTGATGTTACAGCTGTTTTAAAATACTTTAGAAATGTAGATTCAAGCTCTTTGATTTGTGAATAATTATCCTCTTTACGAAATGTATTGACTTTAGAGAGGTCTTTCGCCACTTGATGTGAGCAATCCTCATACATACGCAGGCGATGTGGTCCAAGTTCACCGAGTACGCCGAGGGCATCGTCGAGATCGTGGCGCAGGCGGACGCCGCGGCCGCCGCGAGCGCCAGCGAAGGTCCCTCGTCCACCTCTGCCGTCGCAGCGCTGCCGGACGAGCGAGCGATCACGGGCGAAGAGATCTGGTCGCGCTTCACGTCGATCGTCGCGCCGCCCGCAGCGGCAATCGCGGCGGCGGCCACTGCGCCACTATCGCAGAGGAAGGAGCAACAGACGCCCTCCACAGTAGTTGATGAGGCACCGCGGTCGGCGCCGCCCTCGCTCGACCAGCTGCGCAGGGCGCAGGCCGACGCCCAGCAGCAGATGACGACAGAAGTAGCGGCAGTTGGGAAAGAGCAGACGCCGCTGAGCTCGAGCGCCAAAACGAGCGACGAGGACGAGCAGGAGCAGTACATCTGCGAGCTCGAGCGCGTGCTGCTGCAACGCAAGAAGCAGAATGAGGTGCTCGAAAAGAAGGTACGACCGGCGTTCAGTATGGTGGCTTGAGTTTTGTGTTGCTATGTATTGATGTGCTGTTATTTATGTGTACATGTAGATGTACGAGCTCGAGTTCAATCACGGGCAGGAGCTGGAGCACGAGCGCGCTCGTTTTGCGCAGCAGCTTGTAGACAAGGTACACATGTGTATTATCATAGGTTCATTATGGTGGTGTCACTATGACTAACGCGTGTGTGCCTATTAGGAGAGGCTTCTTGCAGCGCAGGCTCTGGAGTTGGAGTCACTCCGACAGCAGGGAGCTCCAGTTGTGCAGCAGTCAGATGAGGCGGCGTCCAGTGACGAGACCAAGGCGCTTGAGGGGAAAGTGGAGCTGCTCGAGCAGCGGCTGCGGGACCTCAACGCCCGGCTCGCAACTGTGCAGACTCGACAGCATGACCATCCAGTAAATGCAGAGCTGCTGGCGGTTGGTGTTGCTGGCGGTGGGGATACCGAAGTTGTAACAGCGCTGAGTGAGAGCTACGAGGTGGCGACTATGGACTCGCTGATCGAGATTGCGCGGCTGCTGACAACAACGCTGAAGTCAGCTGCATCTGTTCCAAACAGAGACAACGGCGATGTGGTTGCGCAGGTATGCTGTAGTTGAGTATAGTCTCCAAGGCGCCATCATCAACCAGATGCTGTCGCTCATCTGACGTTGTGCTGTTGCCTGTGCCTTGTAGATCTTGAGTTTGGCTAAGCAAGTTGGTGCACAGGTTGAGGCCACGAATGAGCGAGACGAGGCATTCGAGCGCACGATCAGTTCCTTCCTGACGCTGCACGGCGAAGCTCTATCCATTGATTCATCAGCCTCGGACGCTGGTACTCAGATGCAAGACAAGCTGCATCGCATTACGCAGCGTATCTCGAAGAGCGCCGCCGACGCCACTGAAGTAACTCGTCTGCAGGCGAAACTCCATGCTCTGGAGGAGAAGGAGGAGGTGCAGCTCAAGAAAATGCTGCATCTGCAGGCGCAAGTGAGCAGCATGCAGGCAAACATGCACAAGACTGACAAGTCCCTGCAGCAGACCGTGTCCAAGGAAGTCGAGCTACTTGATGCGATTGAAGAGAAGGACGAGACGATTCGGCGGCTTGAAGGCAACGTGGTCCAGCTGAAAGCGAGTATGGAGCACCTAGCAGGCGAGCTCAAAGAAGCCCAGAGCTACGTAAGTACAATGCCTGCTGGTATGGTGGTGATACGAGTCTAGACTTCATAAACTGACGGCTATTGCTGTGTCGTTGCACCACAGTCAGACGAACTCGAGGGCTTTTGTCGCCGCCAAAAGAAAGAGCTCGATGTCCAGCGAGGCCGCGTGAAGGAACTGGAGCAGGTCAAGGCCGATTTTGAAGCCCTCCGAGAGCAGGAGCGTGACGTGCGGGTGCGCGCGAGTGAATATGAACAGGGCTACGTGGATCTGTTGGCGGAGATCGAGAAGCTGAAGGCCGAGAACGAAGAGGAGAGCAAGATGCTGGTCGCCAACACGGAGGCGCATGCTGTATCGGCTGAGAACCAGACAATCTATGAGCTCGAGTCGCGACTCTCGGCCTCGGAGGCCGACAAACAGGTTGCGATACAGGATGCTGAGCGATTACAGAAGAACTTGGATTCGCTGGAGGGTGTGCTGCACCAGTTCCAGCTCGACCAGAAGCAACAGGTGATGATATGAATTTTTGCAGCATTGTCAGCTAGATGTTGTGGGTTTTGACACTGTGATTATTCTGTGTAATCTGGATTGTAGAGAGCGCGAATGCATGAGCTCGAAGGGGATTTAAAGACCACACAAGAGCAGCTTGAACGCAGTCAGCAAGTTGCTGCGAAGCAGGTTTCAAGCGGCAATGAGAGCGACGTGCAGCGCGTGATGGACGTCCTCGCAAAGAAAGCGCTGGAGTGCGACCAGCTCCGAGAGGTACGTTCGCTAGGTGGGCTTTAAAGAATGGTCTCTGTCGTTAATCACGTTTATTATTGACAACAATCGGCATAGGCGCTGGAGAATATGGCTGTGCGGTACACAGCGGACAATGATGTGCTCGACAAGCGGCTTGCTGCACAACTCGTGGTACGGTTATCCCTTGCATATCCGAGCTAATCCGCTATACTAAGGACGCGATGTGTGAATAAATCTCAGGTGACGTATTGCGAGACGGAGAGGAAGGGCGAGGTGCTCCAGCTGATTGCTGGAATGATGGTGAGCAATTCTTCAAATAGCTCGCTCTTGTGGCCTGCTGGTTGCGTTTGTGTACTAACAACTCTGTCATCTTTTTTTTTTTTACCTCTAGGGTTTTTCTGAGGAGCAGAAGCGGCGCGTTGGGCTCGGGTTCCAGATTGACGGTAACGGTGGCGGCGGCCTCTTCTCGTCCATCCTGGGCTTCGTGGCACCTGGGGACACTGAAAATGGCTCAACTGCATCAGCAACAGCAGTGAGCCTCGAGGGAAAGAGCTTTGCGGACATCTGGACCGAGTTTCTCATCGATGAGGCAGCCAAGAAGTAGACGGTGATGGAGCGAAGGAATGTGTGAATGAGAATGGATGCTGAAATGCTTCCGGTTTATCGGCGCACAAAGCTGACTGGCCACCGATCGTTGACCATTGAGCATTGAGGTCACTCCTAAGGTGGAATGGAGGACGCTCCCACCAGCAGCCGCTGAAGCTCGAGAGCACCATGCGGCGTCCTCCTTGATAGCCATGAACGGCAGCACGCCACGCCACCGGATAAACCAGTGCGAGTACGTGGGCGTGTACATCAGTGCGGTCTGCTTGGCAAACTAAGGCACAAAGAAGTGAGCGCTGGACACGAAACTCGTGATGGTCTCGAAGAGCGCGCTGTTCGAGAGAACACACATAATTGTGGAAACAGCGGCTCTCGTGCTTTGTCGATGTTGTGCTATTCGTGCTGTTGCTTCGTTGTCACACTCGCGAAATCACCAGGTGGGGGATGGCAAGTGGCTGGAGCTCTTGATCGATCGCGAGCGCAACAATGTTCAGCATGATAAGAGTTCCTCCATCATACGTGGAATGATGATAATACATTCATTCCATCATCCTGATAATACCGCACTTAATTGAATATACCTGATAATAATACCGTACTTAATCGGAGCGCGAACTGGCCATGCTGGTCACGCCAGTTGACATTCTCTCGATTCCAATAAGCAGTCAGCGACCGGCAGCAGCATCTGGCGTCGAGCGAGCTGCTATCCCGCTGCTGTCGTCTACCGCCGCCTCTGCCTGCGCGCACATCTCTGCCTCTGAAAGCTACTGCTGCTGCTGCAGGCTGCCCTTCGCCACTCGCATCGCCACTCGAGTGCATACACAACACACCAGTCACGGCATTGAGCTCATTGGACGAGATGGACGCTTTGTACTCGCTCAGGGCGTCACGTGGAGACTCGTTCGACTCCTTCATCACCAGGGAGCAGGAAGCAGAAGGCGAAGAGGACGAATACGAGCTCGACTTTGAGTCGGAGAGCGAGCCGGAAGAGAACGAGTGGGAAGACCTCGGCGGCGATGATTATCACGACGGCAGCTCAGTTGAGCAGGATGAGGACGCGAGTGGGACGATGGAACTGCACGTGCAGGTGCACCAACAGTACTTTAAGGCCGACGCGATTGCAGGAGAGCGCGACAACAACAGCACGCACGTGGTGGCCGATGATAACGAACCCGAGAGCGAGCCTGAGGCAGTACTGAGGACGGACGAGCCCAAATATCAGAATATGACGTTAGAGAGGCTGAGCGATGAGCCTCAGCGCCAGCACTTAGATATAGCTACAGCTACGATGGTCAGTGCAGATAGCAGAGCGCTGCCGGTGCTGTCGCCGTCGTCCAAGTCACGCCATGCGAAAGAGGTACTATACAATCTTGGACACTCTTGATACTCGAGGCCTTTCTAATCTTTCTTGTGGGTGGATGTTTATTAGGCGCTGCGGTCGTTCTACCTCCTTAAGGCTCAGCAGACAGAGGCGACACGCAAGCGCATCGTCGTTCATCCGCCACCCCCACCTCCTCAGCCTGTCATCATGCCGCTCAAGGCGCCAGTGCGGTACCCAGTTGAGGTCCAAGAGCAAGCGATGCAGACTGCGAACACGCACAACGCCAAGCTCGCGCTTCAGCAGTTCTACGTAGCGCGCGAGCTCACGAAGCAGAAGCGCGCAGCCTTAAACCGGTTCGTAGGATTTGCATTTCCTTATTTAACAATATGGAGATTATCTAATATATATCTAATGAATTATGTATTTGCTGTTTGCTTTTTAGCTTGAACGAGGCGCAGTTGATCCAGTCTCAGAGCGGGCGTGGCGTGGTCTTGCGAGATAGTGCGTCGACTGACCAGGCGTTCACGTGCGTTCTCACGAGGTACGACTCAAATGTGTCTTGACTTTGAGCATTGTTGTCCGTGAACTAGGAGCTTTGTTACAGAATCTGAGCCCACAAACATTGCTCTGATAATATGTGCAGATGATTTCATCTCTGAGTGCTGGCGGGAATCCGTCGAACACGAGCCTGTCACGAATCTGTATCCTAGCTATTCCCGTCTTGCCTTCGTGTTGAGATCCGATAACAGACTCGCATAGAGAATGAAAGCATTGGTTGATATGATAACTCACATGTGCTGGTTCATCACAAGATCACTCACTAATCCAGGGTCAGGAGGAGATCCACGCGAGTCGCTGGCTGTCGTCCACCTGACTCAACTTGACGACTCCAGGCTGTGGCTTTGGGAATTCGCGCAGGTATTTCGTCGTCGCAGCTGCTAAAGACCCCGCTGAGCCTCCTCTCGCATTCCCCGGCTTCTTCTTGCTCGCCGGCGACGGTTTCCCCATGAGCAGCGCTGTTCGCGCCCGGTGCTTGCTCGGGAGGTCCGCGTACGATCTGCTGTTTGCTAACGAGTTGTTTGCTGGCGCTGCTGAGCTGGATAACGAACTCGATAGAAGTCCGTTCTTGTTGTTTGTAGGTGAGCGCACCCGCAGTGCTGGCGCAGACAGTGACTGGGCGAGGTGCTGTAGGGCACAAATGAGTCTTGTTAGACTATGAATCAATAAATCAAAGAGCCCAGACCACTAACAAAGGCGCACCGTTCGTGGGATCGCTAGTGAAGAGTCGGCTATTGGCGAGAGGTGTGGCGGAGCTGGGATGGGCTCGGCCGGGACCTCTTCGTAGGGCTTCAAGTACGGAACACTGTGGTGCGAGTTGTGGTGACTGTGGTGTGCATACAGCGAAGATGAGCTAGTACTAGATAGAGATGTTGGCATCGCTGCGTCTCGCTCGGACCAGTGCAGCATCAGGTCCGTCGCGAGACTCTGGTGCAGCTGTAATAGTGCAATAACAATGTCAGCATTGTCAGGATTTCGACAATGTTGGCGAATCAGGATCACCAATTTCTAAAATGAAACCAAAATACTTACATCGAAACGCTTCTTGGACATGGTGGTGGGGCTCTCGATTCGTGTGGGGCCCTCCACGAGCGACTCGCCCTGCGAGAGCACGACGCCACTGGACAGCTGGATCGTTGATGGCAGTGCTGTCGCATTGAAATCCGAGATCTCGGGCGTGAACAACAGCGATCCACTGCCGCCTCTGGTTCCGTCGTGCTCGTACATCCACAGTCTGTTGCTACCATTCGCTACATTTCCACTGCTGTTGTTGCTGCCCATGGAGCTCCGCTTGCGAGAGAGCTTGTCGTTTAAATGCAGGGCGCCGTTGCTCTTCTTCTTGGCCAACGAGGCTTGAGAGCTCTTGTCCTTCGACACTGGGAGCCCAAGCTGTGTCGACGAACCCATCGTGCTGTCTCGTGTGAGTTGCGACCAGTGACTGCAACTGGAAGACGGGAAATGGTCGTCTTCACCATTTTCCAACGTTGTTGTTCCTTGTATAAAGGTGGAAGAAGGCAGCAGGTCGACAACGTTGGAAAAGCTGTCGACGTTAGTCTTCATCTTGACGCTGGCGGCCGGGAGCAGCGCACCATTCTTGCTCTGGAGTTCCTTGAGCAGCAGCGATGGTGTGCTCTCGATGGTTTCCACTTCCAGCGACAGCTTCGAGTCCGCGGACTGCGGCGCAAAGGCCCGCGCGACTGTCGCCCATTTCGAGAACGATGGCTTCTTGGCCGCGATCGTGAGCTCTCTCAGGCACTGCGCGCGCCACGCTCTGGTGTCCTATTAGATACAAATTATATAAATTTTGGCAGACATAGCGGGAGGCATATATGAACAGGTGGGCGTACGGGTGGCTCGTCTTCTATGGGCAGCTCCAGGATGTCGGGGATCGTAAAGTGGCTCGCCACTCGCTCTAATGGCGCTGTTATACACGCACATACAACATATAAGCTTAACAGTCCAACTCATCCCATAACAAGAGCAAAGCAAGGTACCTTTCTCGGCCACTTTGCGCCGGGGACGCACGAGCGGACTCGTAGAGAGCTTCTCGGGCGAGTTGCTGTCTCGTGAGTCGCGTGACGGCGACGAGCCACCACCAATAGCAGTTGCTGCTTTATCTGGCGAGCTGATGGCGTCACGATGCTTCAAATCGGGCGTTCGCTGCGGCAACGTCCGCACGGCATGTCTGTCCTGGGCGCTCGCAGCGGGCGACGCCTCGCACTCGAAGCGCGCAGCTCGTATCGGCGCCTCACTTTGCAGCACGGCAGCGAAGATCGCGTCGACGACGCTGCCCGCGAGGTGGTCTGCGAGCCGCCGCACTGCGCGCTTCGCGAGCCTGTGCTGCTCGTAGTGTGCGTTCGTCTCAACGAAGAGCAGCTCCACGAGCGCGAGCGCCACGGCCTCGCTCTCGCTCTCGTCGGCGGTCACGAAGTCGCGCGCTGCGAGCGCCGCGTCCACGGCGACGATCTCGCGCTCCATGCTCGTGCTCGTGCTGCTCTTGGTGGCGGCGCATGCACGTTAGCGCTCCATCATGACGCGAAGAGCTATTTTTAGCGCGAAGAGCTATTTATTGGATACCGTAAACATAGATTCGCCACCCTGACTGCAGTGGTCACCGCAATTAGTCTCACTGCCATAATAGTGGCCCGTAGGGCTAGGTTTTCATGGTTCCAGTCACCTGTCAGATTTCATATTCATAGCCAATCATCGTTGGAGAACACCGATTTTAGACACGTTTCAAGTGTGTTGATTAGCCAAAAATCGGTAGAGATACACAGCATGCAAACCCTAAAAAAGTACTTTATATAAGGAACCTTTATAAAAAAACACACAGACTGATTGCGGTGACCACTGTAGCTGTTACAATGCAATGCACACGAAGCGGTCACAAAGTGAGTCATACTTATACGAATCAGCACTGTAAATTAATGCCGAAATTTGCAAAGTACTTATTTGGTGAAAACATGTGGTGTGTCTCGACCGAAATAAGTACTATATTTTACTTAAATATGGTAATTTCTTGCGCAAGTCACTTGCTTGCGTGCAAGGGCACAAGTTGCAAGTTATTGGGCAAAAGCGTCAACAAGACGCGCAAACAGAAGCTCGCGGAAGGGAGACTTGGGGTGCACAACACACACGATGGGCAGCTTCTCTCTGGTACATACGTACGTCATGGATCCCCACGCAGCCACAAAGCGTGTCCAAGTTGCTGCATATGTAAATGCTTGACGCAGTGACGAGTCACTCGCATGTCTTGTGCAGCACATGTTGCTTGTAGGTCACACAAACGCACGCGAAAGAAACCCAGCATTCGCCTAAGTGCGAATGCACTTGCTGGGCTTGTTTGGCCAATTGTCAAACAACCGATTGAGCCTCGACACTTGTGTCAGTAAGAGGAGCGAGAAGGCGCAAGTCTGAAGCACACGAGGCTATGCACGCGAACGAATCAGTGCGATAGTATTTCGAACATTCTGACAGCCTCCAGCAAGCTTGCGCAATTGGTTCAGCCAGCCAGCTAGCAAGCAAACAAGCATGCAGCAGCAAGAATGCAAGCGCAAGCGTGTTTGCTTGCTTGTGCGCAAGCGTGTTTACTTGCTTGCTTGTTTGTGTGTGGGGTTTGTGCAGCTCATGTGGAGAACGAAAAGGCACGGTGGACTTTGGGTGGGGGTGCGAGGAGGTGTGCCCCTGCGTGGGACGGGCGTCATGGGATGCGTTGCCCTCGCAACGCCATCGTGCGTGTTGATGCCGGCTGGGATGCAGAATGCAGCATTAGGTTACGCAGGTTACGCTTTGGCTTTGTAGTCCTTCAACGACCAGAAAGAATACCTGAGAAAACGTAACTTCAAAGGGTTACGCGGGACGCGTCTCGATTGTCGTTTGGGCTGATAATTCTGATAATTTCGCCCGCAGCTCACTTGAAGTTTGTATGACGGGTTGCCCCATAAAAAAGAACAATTAGTGCGCATGCAGCAAGCAAGCAAGGGGAGAACAATCGCAAACAAACAAAACGCCGTCGTCCGTCCTTCCAAGCAGCCACAAATACAGCAAGCAAGCGAACAGACCAGCAAGCAAGTGGTTGCAAGCCAAGCAAACAAGCAAGCAAACAAACACAACTTGCGCAGCAAACAAACCAACTCGCTCGTGGAACAGTCCTTTTGACCGCTTGTTGTACCGTACGACGGCTCCTCCCCTTCTTCCGCCACGCCAGTGCCTGCCGCCCGGATCCAAATCCGCGTTCCTCGTTCTTTCTTTTTGTAGCAAGCGCATTCCGTTCGCCTCACTCACTCTCACACTCGCCCGGAAAGCACGCAGATCAAGAGCACGCAACAAGGTATGCTTGCGCGAGCAAACAAGCAGCAGCAGCAACAACAAACTTGTTTGTTTGCTTGGGGACTTGTGGTGTGTGTGCGCGCACACTTGCGCAGCCCAAGCAAGTCTTGCGTGACGGTTTGCGCGCAAGTGAGACGCACGCGCCACCGAACGGTCGAGCAGCTCGTTTGAGAAACCACAGCTACATGTTTGGATCTTATATGTGGATGTGGATGAAGGTCTCATGACTGACTGTGTGCGTGTGTGTCTGTAGCTCTCCGCGCCTGAGCCTGACTGCTCTCATGGCGCACGCGAAAGATTCCTCAACGCAGTGGTCGCCGTCGCTCACCGAGCGAGACGCGTCCGTGGCCACTGCGCTCAGTGCCCCCGCCGCGGCCGTCAGCAGCCACATGGACACGAACACCAAACGCTCGCCTGTGCGCAAGAAGAAGCCTGCGACGGCGACCGGCAAGAGCCTCATCCAGAGCATCTGGGACGACGACGAGATGAAAAAAAGTGCTGCGGGAGACCACCAGCACGCTCAGCTGGGCGCCGCGACGTCGTCCCTCGCAAAGTTCAAGGCCGCGCAGGACGTGCGTCTCTCTCTTGTATACATACGTATCTGAGTGTCGTACTGACCTACGAATTATTATGGCGCAGCTCAAGATCCAGACGGAGAATCTGCCCGAGTCGCCCAAGCCCAAGGAGAGCCACTCGGCGAGCTCGTCCACCTTCACGACGCCTGGCACGGACACGTCGTCCGCGGCCGCGACGCCCCGCAGTCCCGTGCCACCGTCCAGCACGGGCAAAAAGCGCCGGCGGCGCACTGCGGCGCAGATCGACCGCAAGTTCAGCTGCACGTACCCAGGCTGCCCCAAGGTACGCTCAAGTTATAAGAGATCCTACCGGTCTCAGTCGGTGGCTAATTAATGAAATGTGTGGTCATGCTAGGCGTACGGCTCGGAGGGGTCCCTGACGCAACACCAGCGACTCAAGCACCGACAGCAAGGCGAGACTTGTTCGAGCGCACCCAACAATCAAGTAACTAATTGCATCGTACAAAAAAAACTCTGGCTGGATGAACACTAACAGTGTGTTTCATTTATTATTTCTTTATGCACAGCTCGGCAGCTTCTTCCTCCCCCTCCACCAGTCGGCGCGCAGCAGGAACGCGAGTTCTCGTCCGCCGCAGAGCCAGCCACGGACCGTCTCCATTCGCCCCGCGACCATGGAAGGTATGATGCATATAATGTTTTTGTAGATATCCAACATTGCTGATTTTTTGGCTAACAATGTTAAACTTTACGGTTCTCAAAGGTGTGATATCACCGATTTCCTTCGACCTGGGCTCGGCGGGACTGGCGACATCAGAGCTGCTCACGGGACCGCACTCGCTCACGGAGCAGCTGCTGGCAGCGGCCGCGACAGCGTCATCAGGCTCCAGCAAGACGCCCGCCAAGCGACAGAACTTGCGCTCCCGGTCCAACTCGATGCCCGTCTCGTTCTCCAGCACGACTGGTGAGTGTCCCCGTCCATTATTCTTCATGACTCAACAGCAATTAAACGCTCAACATTGTTATCACTCTCTTATTTTCTATATAGCAATGTCCACTGCTAGCACCACCGCCACCAGCACGACGTCCCGGCCGCAGATGACGCGCAAGAGTCGCACGAGCTCGACGCCGCGTGGGAAGAGCGGCGCATCAACGAGTACGAACCGCCGCGTCAAGAGCCGATCCAAGTCTGAGACGCTCTCCGAGGCAACGTGCAGCAGTGGGTTCCTGACTTTTGCAGGCATGAAGTCGGCGCGCAGCGTAAACGACTCGTTCGTGTCCAGCAACGACACATCACTCATCATGCCGCTGAGCAGCAACAGCACGGGTCTATCTATCGCCGCTGAAAGCTCCAGCCACCGCCACTCGTACGACTGGTCGTCGTCGATTGCCTCGGACTCGCCGAGCAGCGACCAAGCGATCGACAGCGACATCCTCTCGGTGCTCGCAGACTGCGACTCATCGTCGGATGTTGGCGAGTCCCTCGATGGGTATGGGGACGGCCCACCGTCGAACTCGTCGTTCCGCTCGCAGCGCAGCATGAGCTATGGTGGCGAGCCCACCAGTGGACTAGACGGTGACCAGGACATGATGGCTGGTGGCTCCGGTCTGGATTGCTTCAACATCTCGGAGACAGCGTCAGTGACGCTCGCGACGGTCGGAGGATTGCGCATCGATGACCTATTCAGACGAGCCGAGGGTACTGAGCACGCTGCTACAACTAGCAGCCACCACGATCACTCGCCTGCGAAGCGAACTCTCGACCTCGATCCATATGCGATCAAGGGTGAGCACAGCTGGGCTGTTGCTTCGACGCCAGGCAGCGGAGGCCGACTCGACGCGGGTTACTTGTCCACCCACATGGAGAAAATGTCGATGATCCACGCGGCGACCCTTAGCCAGAGCCCGCACAAGTTTGATGTCCAGCATGAAAGCCTTCCGCTTGAGCCCTTGCCGATCGCTTCAGTGGTGCCAACTATGGCGCACAACGCTGCCACTGCAGCGCCAGAAGAGAGCTGTCTGCCTGGCGTGATGGCCAACTTGGACCAGTTCGCCGCCGTTGCGGTCGAGTCGTTCAGCGTCGTGAAGCACGAGCCTTCTGGGGGCGACGTGGTGCCCGAGAGCATGGAAATCTGTGAGCCGGAGGATGGGAAAGGCAGCTTTGTACGCATGATGGAGACTGAGGAGCGCGGCGACCAGCAACACAACAACAACTGGATCCTGAGATATGACAACAACAGCAGCGACAATAACAGTGTTGGAGTAGACCATGCGATGCACCAGGAAGACAACCAACACGGTCGAGCGTCCATGACGATGAAGCTCGAAGCCCAGCACCAGCAAATGCACTGGATGAAGGACTTTCCGAGTCTGTCGGCGCTGGAGGCGCAGAACCAGTACGCTGAAGAGCTCTACCAAGAGACCATAGCTGGCGCGCGAGGGCCACACGAGTGGAAGGTGACCAAGCAGCACGTAGCGACTGGCTCACCGCGCAACTATTCGGTACGATTCTTGAGCTGTTGTGTTTGTTTCTCTGCTTGTCTGACATGGTTTGTTTTGTCTGTGTTCTAGAGAGTGCCGCCTGGAAACTTCAACTTGTTTGCAAACGACAATAAGCATTTGGGCGCGTTCAACAGCGGAGTCATGGGCGACTTCCTCTTTGACGTGTCGGAGTACGGCCTCGAGGACACACGCATGGGATCGCCGCTGCTCTGCCACCAGGAGGAGCTCTAAAGCAATGTGAGGGCAGCCACCCGTATGTGGTATACACGAGCAGACCAGCACCGCCATCAACTCGAAGGCGGTATTTATGATATGGGAAAAGAAGCCCAAGTAGTGCCAAAGCCAACAAGGTCCGAGCCGTTCTGAAGCGTGGGACAAGGAGAAAGGGGAGCTGGTGAATCTGGGAAGCTACGAAAAATGAGTGAGTGACGTGGGGCTTTGTATATAAGTGGTGGTTGGAGCGAGAGGTTCCTCTCTACTGTACAAGAGAGAAAGAGAGAACCCAGCAACAGCAGATGTCGGAGGATTTATATGATACGCGATAATGATAAGGATATTGTACATACGCAACAGGGAGGTTCTTGTGGAGTTTCATGGCACACATAGCTTACTGAACAGCACTCAATGTCGCGACAATTTCACTCAAATCCGACAATTTCAACAAAAAATCAATACCATTTAACACAACCCAAACTCACACAACACTGGTCGACAAGCCCGCTGCTCTCGCTCTTGCTCATCTGTCCGTCAGTCGTGAGCTCTCGCAGGTGCAGTCGAGGCTCTCTTTTTGGATTCCCTCTTCTTCTGTTTCTTCTTTGAACTCTTGTGTTTTGACAGAATCACTCGAGGCTGCTGGAAGAAGACAAGTCTCAAATTCCTTCTTCTCTTCCTCTCGCTTCCATCTGCTTCCATTCGTGCTCTGCAGAATCGAAATTCTTACCTAACGAAGACTCCGGTGACGCTGAACGCACCTCCCCACTCCTCCTTGGCTCGGATTCCTTCTCTTCTTCTGCTTCTTCATCGTCATGGTCGGCCACTTTGACGCTCTTCGCTGAACTGACAGTACCACGCGCCAACGCATGCAGAGCACAGGCGGCCATCTCTCGTGCGGCGTCACGAAAGAACCGCAAGCTCTTCTCCTTCTTCGTATAAAAATCGCGGTTCCCGCTGAATACAAACCCGTCGACATCCAGTTGCTGCTCTGTTTCCGCTTCTTGGAAATCGTCGTCAGCCATTTGCTTCATGTCCATACCTTGTGGTGATGGCAGCAGCAACAGACAGAGTTCGTGCGCTACAGCCGAGGAGATGAACTCCATAGGCTTCTCGCCATGTTCGCCGCCGCCAGCCCACGCTTCAATGCCCTGCAGCCACAGCGAATGCACTGAGCCGTTCTCGGCCACGTCACCTTTCCTCGAATACAAGAACCGGCGCGGTCGCTCAGCTGCGTCGCCAGCGAAGTCCATGCATACCCAGAGCAGACGCTTGTTGGCTGGCAGAGCTGAGCTAACTCTGTCAACACAACACGCCACTGGAACGCCGATTCTCCCCATCGACAAGCGCTCTTGAGAGACCAGAAAAGAGCTTCGCGTCGGCCTCCTCGTCTGGGACGAAGTCGTGCACGACGTGCACGAGGATCGCAGCCACCTGCTCGTCTTGGTATTGTTCATTTTCTTGGGCGCTGAATTTGAACGCTGGGATTAGAAACGATGCACTGCAATGCTGCGGATTGTCAGTGCGAAGTGGTGCTGGCAAGATCACTGCTGCGCGACGAGCCAGAAGCATCCAGAGACTCTTCTCAGTAGGCTTGCAGTCCAGATGCACAAAGTGACTGAAGCCCACGCGCCAGTCCGTCCACTGGGTCTCAAACTCGAGCTTCTTCCGTCTTTCTTCTTCGTCATGTGAGGCATGCTCTTCAGTTGTTGCTGAAGATCGGCGAATGGCAACAGCTGGGCCTTGAAGCACCCGCAGGAACGTTTTCAGTGTGTCCAACTCACCCGAGTATCCGCTACAGCTGCCGCTAGAGTCACCAACTGAGCTCTGACACGCATCCACGGCCAGCAACAACACGATGCGAGCCACGACCTCATTGACCCCGCCGTCGCCAATGTCGATATTTTCGTAGCGCAGGAGCTTACGGAACTGCGGCAGGATAGTCTTCGCCAGCGGCTCGGATTCGTCTCCGTTGTGCCATAGGTATGCAGCCCCGAACGCCAGGATCGGATCGGACGAGTAGCTGCAGACATACTGGTCACGTGTCGGATTGGTGTACGCCAGCACTGCCATCAGGTCGGCCACGGCGGTCGCAGCCAGTGGCGAACATCGGTTCGGGCGCAGTCCAAGGCGGCAGAGCACCGAAGCGACGCCTCCATACATCGAAGCACGCGGCGAAAAGTGTTTTCCAGCACTGGTGCTATCGATTGTCTCGCTACTTGTGTTGTTGGCGCAGACGGAACGAGACATGAGCGTGTTGGCAGCAGCGACGATGAGCTCATCCTTACTCAGCTCGAGGCTCTTCCACAGCGGTCTGCCCATAGCCACGAGGCCCCGCCAGGCTTCCTCACCATCCGTAGGAGTGGCTCGATTGATTACCAGGCGCTGGTAGAACTGCGCCTTGGAGCAGCTGTCAGAGCCGTGTTCAGTCTAATACGCGAGCCATCGAGCCGCCAGGTAAATGTCCATAGTGTGTGTCAACGCGAACGGCGGCAAGAGCTTGGTTCTTGTCGGTCTTGCACCTGAATTTGGGCTTGGGTCCCAGTCCATCCGTGCGGCGCGGTTCACAACGCCCGCATCGGGCGAATCCACAAACACAGCCAATATACCAGCATTCCAGTGGAATTGTTAGGCGATCTGGTCGTTTGCGAGATTCAACGCCTCACGCCATAGAGGGAAAAAGTTCTTGCGGTCGTCCTCGTAGTCGCGGTCGTCCTCGTAGTCGCATTCGTGACCCAGTAGACCGCGAGCTTCGTCGATCGCAAGCACGAGCATGCGCTTCGCATCGCCCGACCCGGTAGCGGCTTTCACAGCCGGTGTGATGGGAGGAGGATCGTAAATAGTGCGAGGAATTCGTGATTCTAGGCGCTTGGTCACCTCTCGATCTTTGTCTTCATCGCCTAGAAAAAAGGAAACCAGTTGTCTCCGACCGAGTCCCAGTGTTCGATCGAATATAAATAGGCGGCATAGAGACGAGCAACGAGATGATCCATCCCAGGCGCCACATGGGTATCTTGAAAAAGAAGAACTCGTTCAGCGCTAGCGTGGCGAGTGGGAACCGCACAGGCGAGCGCTCAGCATCGACGCACGTGTACAGCACCTTCATTTCCGTATGCGCAGGGCTCTTGGTCTGCTCTGCAAGCTGCTGCAGCATGCGACTCTTCCCAAAGCTCGCACTCTGGACGATCGCGACGTACGGATACGCGATGACGCTCATGTCTCGTGGCGTGTAGCTCTCCCAGCAGCGTAGCAGATAATTCTGGAACTGGGTTGCTGCGTCGCCTACGTACTCGACTCGAGACGCGCGTCTAGCGGCTTGCAACTGGCGCAGAGCTGAGTCACTGAGTGACACAATGTACCCCATGGCGCCGTCCATGGGTTCACTTACTCTGAATAAATGCGCCATTGCGACTGGATACGCCAGTACAGTCAGCGTGAGTTCCGCGCATCCAAACCGCGTCACGTTGGCGTCGAATGCAATGGTCTTTTGCTTGAGCGGAGGGCCAATTGGGGACTCGGCCGCCGCCTTGAGCCACGCGAAGACTGCATCGGAGAGCTGCTCGCCGCGCGTCTTGCTAGTGGTGACGGGCGACGACATGCGGATTGCGAGCAGTGGGTGTCAAGAAAGGTTGCTGTGAAGATGGCTGTATGTTGTGGTGAAGAAAAACAACATACATTCACCCCTCTTTATAAGCGATATATGACACAGATATCGTACCAAATAGATTAAATACTTTAAGAACATACTGCAACAAATATCGATTTTGAAAGGATTTCTGTTACAATCAAGGACCTGGTCGCACCCATTTGTTGGTGTTGAAACCATGAGAAATTATGAGAAACTGACCAACACTGGATCAGCGCAGAGAAAGAAACCGACAAATATAAATAAACAATTGACCACACTCGAGTCACTTTCTCCTGCTGACGCACGCTTGTTATGCATCCTCCGCCCGCGTTGACAAGCAACCACGTCATGCCCACTCCAGGCGAAATGCAGATCGTCACCACTCCAGTTGCAGCTGCAACATCTGGCATCAGCCTTACTCTATCGGTGCTACGTGAAGGTGATGGCGAAACCACACTGACGATTACTAGCTAAGACTTCGACGATTTACTTCAAGGTGCCGTGTACGACGCGTGGTTTTGAGAGAACCTGCGCTGCTCGCAAGCCAGCTTTAACTTAATTCATTCGCTCTTACACGCGCTCCGATCCACTCACCAGAAGTCTGTTGTGCACTCGTTCGAGAAAGAGGTCATGTTGCACTGTTCTGTTTCGCGTCGAAAGGGAGTTGGTGGTCTGAGGCACGTTCGAAAATGAGAGTTTGAGAAATGAGCCCATCTCGGCTGTGTAATAGCCGTCTTTTGATTAACCCGAATGACTATGCCTGAAGTGGCATACAGGAGTATATGAAGTGGTCCACACAAAGCATCGACACCGTTAGTGCACAGGCGTGGAGTTCTGACCTTACCAACCCTACACTCACTCGCTCACAATCTGACACCGAGGAGCCGACTTGGTCCTAAATAATCATCGGTCTGCGCCTATGCTGTTGTTGTTGTCAGGAGCTTTCGCACGAATCGGGAGCCATAAATGGTACTACCTCTGGTCCACATTAATAGGGACATTTCGCTTTTCGTTTGGTCCATAATGAATGGGACATAAGTTTGACGAATGCTGATTGGCTGACAGAAAGAAAGAAAAAATAATCTATTTAGAAAGGGTATAAAATGAAGCAAGCTATTCTATGTTACTGAACTCAAAAGCACACTCAAAAACACTGGCATCACAGTTGATAGAAAGAGGAAGATCACCAGCCTTGGACAGCTTTTCCTTCTTCATGTGAGGGATATTGAAGTGGTTCCCTCCATCAGCTTTGAGAGATTCGTGCAATACCGACTGCAGCGTCAAGTACACGCTATTTAAAGTACTTGGCATCAGCTCGTTAAATGACTCAGTAACACAATCAATCAACTCATCAATAGTTTTTGGAGACTTTTGATGCTGCAGGGACTGAATAGAATTGAAAAATTCCAAGTCTAGCACATTGAAGTCAGG
>JAASFV010000476.1:0-21414 GCA_023334015.1 Globisporangium paddicum
CAGCGACGCGCCCTGGGGGCGCTACTCGACGCACATGATGGCGCAGGACACTTTGGCGCTCATGGACCATCTCGGCTGGACGCAGGCGCACATTGTCGGTACGAGTATGGGCGGCATGATCTCCCAGGAACTCGCGCTCATGGCCCCCAAGCGTGTCCAGTCTCTCTCGCTCGTCGTCTCAGCGCGAGGAAAGTTCTGCCCGGCGTACTCGGCGCTCGGCCCGATCATCAAGTCCACGTCGTCCTCGGACGTCGAGGTGATCACGAGCTGCGTCGTGTCGTTCCTATACCCAACAGCTTTCCTCGACACGCCCGTGGGCGACAGCGGCTCGAAGACTATGCGCGAGGTGCTCCACGCCTACCACAAGTACGGCTCGGCGGCCCGCGGGCCTCCGGTGACCTCGGGTGCTCTGGGCCAGACCTCGGCGCTCATCTTCCACTTCGTCTCGGACGAGCGCCTGCTGGAGATCAAGGGACACGGGTATCCGATCCTGATAGTTGGCGCCAAGGAGGACCAGGCCATCAATGTCTCGCACGCGCACCACTTCCAGAAGATGCTCACAGGCACCCACGTGACCTCCAAGATCTACGAGGACGCCGGCCACGCGGTATTTCTGCAGTACATGGACGAGGTGGCCACGGACCTGCTCAAGGTCATCTGTCCGGCCGCCGCGCAGAGCTAAGAGCCTGACTACAAGCACCTACCGCTATGTGTGAAAGACCTTGAGACTGCTGAACTCTCGACATTGGTTTTGACGGAATATAATTAATTGTTGGTAAAACAAAAATTTCAACTGTGTTGTTACGCGCCAACACATACCAGAGGTTAGCCCCTTCGAGTCTATACTGTCCCTGTTCAACCGATGAGGAGCTTTGCAGTCGCGGTACTGGGCTTGAAAACCTAGAGCTTGGAGCGCTCGAAGGTCTGGATGAGGCCGTCCGAGACCTCGTCGATGAACTGGACCGTTACGCCGTGGCCAGCGTCCTCGAAGAAGAGTGTGCGCACGTGGTCGGCCTCCATGCGCTCCCAAATCTTGACGGACTCGACCGGCGGCATGAGGATGTCCTTCATACTGCCCACAATGAGCACGGGGAAGCCGGCGTTCTTAATGTCGATGAGGCGCTCGTCCGAGACAAAGTGCGTCTTGATTGCTAGCACCTGGCAGAGTAGACCCACGAGGCTCGGCTTGACGCGCACGCCGCGCGCCGCCATGTGGAAGTCGAAGAGCGTGTCATAGACGCTCTTGTCGGCGTCATCCATGCGCGCCGCGCGGATCACGTCGAGCGGGTAGAGTAGCTCGAGTAAGTTCGTCACGGCCTCGACCGGATCCTTGGAGAACGTCGACTTGCGCATGGGTCCACTCGAGCGCGGGTCCGCCTTGTACTTGCCGCGCGTCGTGACCATGAGCGTGAGCGACCGGACGCGCTGCGGTGCGGCCGCCGCGAGCTCAAGCGCGATCATACCGCCCATGCTACAATGTAACATACATAATAACCGTGTCAGCAAACAAAATAAAGACCTGCAGTGGGGTAAGTTGTGCTGGACTCGTACCTGACGCCGGCGATGTTGGCGGCCTCCCAGCCGACGTGGTCCATGAGCGCGAGTGTGTCCTGAGCCATTTGGCTGGTCTGGTAGCGCCACCAAGGCTTGCTCGAGCCGCCGGCGCCGCGGTTGTCAAAGGCCAGGATCTTGATATTCTTCTTCTCACTGCCCTCACCAGCCTTAGCGTGCATCTTGGTGTACTTTTCGAGCAGCAGGTCGATGGCCGCGGCCCAGGCCTCCTTGGGCTGCCCAAAGCCCATGATGAGCACCACGCGGTCCTCGCGCGTCGCGTCTGCGAAGCTCGTGCCGTGCAGCGTGTACGCGAGCGTGACGCCCGTGGCTACGCGCGCCGAGCGCAGCTGGTCCTTGGAGAAGTACTTTGGCGCCGACGCGAGCGCCGCGAGTTGTCGCTGGTTGCACAGGCCGCGAGCCTGGACGATGGGCGGTGCCATTGATGGGGCCATTCTTGTCGAACTGAAGCAGATTGGAGACTGACGATAGAGGGAACGAAAGGAGCGAGGCCAGGGATGTGGTGATGATGTCAACAGAAGAGGTGACAGGTTCAAGTGCACCTGTTCCTGTGACAGGCTCGCAAAATGTAGGCAAGCGAGGTGTGTATATCGTGTTATTTAACGTATAACGTATACGATGAAATGAATATTCGTTTTGGTGGCTGAAAATCACCAAAAAAACAACCAACCAAAAAAACAACCAACCTACCTTGAAAGAATATCTTCCAGGGAGGGAGGCTATCTAGGTCTCCTGCGAGAACATGACCGAAAATACGACTGCGAGCACCGCGAGGAGGATCGCGAGCCACGCGTACTGACCCAGACCGCCACCGTTCGTGGGCGTCTGCTTGGCGGATTTCTTCTTTGTGCGAGCAATCGCGGCTGTGGAAAATGGTTTTCATACACACACAACACGAATTTAATATTCATTCACGCCCCATAAGAAGAACATTCATATAAAATTTCTTACCAGCACGAGCTGCCGCAGCGTTGTCGATAAACTCCTCCGACGCGCCAAACTGGTCGCGCTTTGATTTCTTCTCACTCGATTGGATTACGTGGTTGGACTTGCCTGCCGCAGGCTCTTCTTCGGCATCGATGCCCTGGTCAAACGTCTGCTGCGGCGTCAGGCCGTTCTTGTTGACGTCAGTCTCCAGGTCGGGGAACGCCGCCAGGAGTGCGCTAGCAGCTGCTGTGGGCCACGCGGAGCTCGTCTCGCAGTGCATCGCCTCCGAGTGCAGCGGCGAGTTCCCAGCTCCGTTCTTCACAGGCTTTGCACCCTGCCAACAAATATTATAACACGAGAAACATAAAACATCAGCATCGAACACTGTCAGCCATACTCTGATAAAAAAAAATCACACGAGGCGACAAACCTTGGAGATTAGATACTCGATGAGAGCCACCAGGTCGCCTCCGTTGTTGATGCACACCCAGTGGCTGCTCAAATAATTAGCATATAACAGTCATTTTAGAACGGTATCAGCAGGTATAATGAGGTGCTAGGGCCAGCAAAGTGATGGACGTACAGTGGCGAGTTGCCCTTGGCGTCCACAGCATTCACGTTCGTGTGCCCTCGCTCGACCTTTATGACAGCAGCAAACAATAATGCACGAATTAGGCGCATAGCAAGCCCTTTCTTGGCTATGTGAAACTTTTTATGCACGCACCAGCAATTTGACTAGCTCCAGACTGCCCTTGCCCGCCGCGACGTGCAGCGCAGTCATCTTCTTAGGGTCCACAGCGTCCACTTTCGGTTTGGCCCTCAGGATGATCTCCATGGCTTCTTCCTCTTCGTACTCTAGAAGAATAGCAACCATACACACAACACCAATCAGCTTACAGTCATCGTCATCTATAAATCTAAAGACAACAGGGCAAAGGCGTACGCGCTGCGAGGTGGAGGACCGTCTGGCCCGTCGAGTCCTGCGCACTCAGGTCTGGCTTGCCCTTGAGCACCACTTGCATCATCTCAAGGAAGCGCGGCGGCTGCTGCGCGAGACAGAGCATCAGCGGCGTGAACCTGTTCTTCTTCTCCTGCGCGTTGACCGGCGCGCCGTTCGACACGAGGTGCTTCACGATCTCCAGCTGGTCTTCCGTCACGGCGACGTGCAGCGCTGTTCCCAATAGCCAGCACACATACACACAGTTAGCTTCCGTACAACAATGCGTGATGAGCACGAAGAGCGCGCACCAGTCTCCCCCTTTTTGTTCTGGTAGCTCCACTGGTCGCGCAGCTCGATGACCTTGTCCAGGTCGCCATTGCCTGCGCAGTTTTTGGAAACAGATAGCAAACAAAGCACAAGTTACACCACAAGATCACGCAGCACATGCTCATGCACCCTACACACACGAGACACTGAACGAGAGGTGGAGCCAGAGAGAGAGCCGCCTCCGCACCTGCCGCCCGAAGAAGCTGCGCCATGCTTTTGATTGAGGATATTTGTTCGTTTGATTGAATTTGTCGCTCGCTAAAGTCCGACTTTTTTAAGATTAGGTGCTGCTTGTCTAAATTTAGGATGTTTCTACTATTTTCGGGAAATCTGATTTTTTTTAGTTTTGGGTTTGACAAGCATTAGAAATGGATACAACAAAAAATGGTTTTTGAAAAATGAATGATAAATTTTAAATTAAAATGCACTCTTCGGGCGTTCATGAATTCGGGAGGCGTCTGGATGAGCAGAGCTCTCTCTCGTTGCTCCCCAGACGCCTCATGCTAACTACTGCTATGGTATATGCTTGTTCGTCGTCTTCGTCTTGCTGGCGGTCGGTCACTTCACTCTGGGGCTTTCACATCAAATCACGGCACTCCGCTGGACGCCTACAGCACGTGTTTGGCGGAGTACGAGTGCGCGTGGTCCTGCTCGCTGGAGGACCAGAGCACTGAGGCCGGAAACCGTGGCGCCGGGGCCACCGTGTTGGGAGGTGTCAGGCTCGGTGACGGCAGCTGGTGGATCATGGCCTGGGTCGGTGTGTCGACCGCGCCGAACGGGTTGAGCGTCGGCGGCTGCGTGAGGTCGAGCTTGATGTTGGTGACGGCGCCAGCCATGCGCACGTCGCGCTCGACCTCGTGGAACATCTCCTCGGTGCTCTCGAGGATCTGCAGCAGCAGCGGGTAGTTGGAGAACGTCGAGAGGTTCACCTTGCGCCGCATGTACTTTGACCGCGTGTTGTAGCCCGTCATCTTGTCGTGCTTCTTGAGGATCTGCACATAACAAACAAGAGATACACAAGGGTCAGATCTCAACACTCTAAAGGCCTGTAGACTCACTGGCATAATACCGTACCTTGGAGAAGCCCTGGTAGTTCATGACGGCAAAGTTCTCGAGTCGGATGCACTCTCTGTAGAAATGCACGAACGCGAACATGAGTCGCTGGGCCTCAAAGGCGTCGATGCGCTGCTGCCGCTTGAGGTCCTTGAGCACGGCGCGCAGCTGGTGGAACCGGAACTGGCAGCGCTTCTCCTCGGACGCGTAAAACATGGAGATCTTCTTGAGCTCCTTCTGCAGGTCGCGGAAGAACGCCACCTCCAACTCCGACTCGGCTGTTCAACAATCAAACAAGTCCACATAAGTAAGACTTTCATCACGCCAAGAGCTACACAAATGACACACACACATACAAAACACTCACAGATGTCGCGCTGGTTGGCCGCGTGGTGGCCGACCTTGGCCACTGCCTTGATGCGCTTCTTGAGGTTCTTGTAGTTGAGCCAGAAGGGCGCCCACTCGGGATTACTCTGCAGGATCTCGCGCAGGATGCCCTTGCCGAATTTCATCTCTCGAATCAGGCACTTGCTTGTGTGTTGCTGCTTGTTGCGTGAATTGGCGTCTGAGACTTGCGCTTGCTTGCTTGACTTGTTTGTTGTCACGCGCTTCAGCCGGTTCGGTGTCGTTACGCCAGCTGGTTAGTTCGTTTGTGCGAGAGAGAGAGGATGGGGCTGCGGGTGAAGAGCGAGAGATCCGTCGCAAGTCGCTTGTTTGCTTTGCTTTGCGCACAAGTGGGGTTGTGTGTGTGCAGCACGAGGAGGTTCTGAAAATGGAGATGGCAGGATGGAGAACAGCAAACACAACCCAAGCAAGCTGCGCAAATCCCTCCGCTTGCTCGATTTGAGGCGAAACGTTAGCGAGAAAGTGGTGAATTTGGAGAATCCGTTCGCAAAATTCCACAAGCGGACGCCCTTTCCGGGCGCCAATAGATTCAATTTTGGCGCGTCAGTGGCCCGCCTCTGCACAGCGAGGTTGAAGTCAGGTGCGACAACGCGTGCGATTGTGGTTGCCGTGTGGCAAAACAGGGTGCAATTGCAATTAGTTTATCGAGATTATAGCACAACATGTACCGTGTTTTGGGAATTTGGTGCAGAAAATCGCGGTACGTCGGATTGTGTGTGAGAAAAAGAGCGATCTGGAGACGAAGATTCGCCGAGATTCGATCCGCGAAGCAGCACTGGCCGAGACTTCTAAAGCTTATAAAATCGCGCTTTTTTCAAACAGGCGCTGGCTCGGGAAGTGGGAAAAAGGCTGGAATTATTCGCGTTTGCTCGAAAAGCCGTGAATCTTGGACAAAGATTCTGAAAATGACCAACAAACTGGGAGCTTGCAACTTGCGAAGACAACAACCACACAAGAAATGCCCGCAAGAGCCGAAATGAACAACAATAACATGGTTGCGCTGGTCGAGCCGGCATAAGCCTGTGCATAAGCCTGTGTGCTTGCAAGGGTGCTCGTGTCTCTCGAGACTGCAGAAAGCGAATCCTCCGCACGTTTTCCTTCTCTCTAGGCACGATCGCCGAACTCGTCGCCAGACGCGGCGCTGAATCTCACTCGCCACGAGCTCTGTCCACGTGTTGCAACTGGCTGCCTGTTTCGTGGATCAAGCAAGGTCGGGACGCATGAGTTTGCACGAGTTTTCAAAGATGGCTTGATAACAAACAAGGCAAGTCCATGGCAGTTGTTTGTTGATAGTTCATATATATTTTTAGCCTGTTCAAGTGCGAGATTCGCGAACCAGATGCAAACTGGAATCTCCAGGATGGCACCCCTTTTACATCGCCGGGCCATAGTTGAGTTAGTTTTGCGATCTTCAGGTTTTGAATTATATTGGAAATTGTGAGAAGCAAGAAGGCAAGTTGGCGTGTGCTTCGCTGGACGCTGGCTGGTAGATTTGCTTCTTGCGTCGAGTCAGTACTTGTAGCCATTTATTGAACGGACAACACCAACACATGTGCGAGATGGGAGATTCGCGTGAATGCGTGCGCTTGACAGACTGCTCTTGCGACTGGTCGCCTCAAGACTGAACGAATTGGCAAGGTACAGTTTTGAATTTGCAGATTGGAAGCTCCAACAGTCCATCTATAAAGCTTGAAACCTTGAAAATCAGTTGGGAAGTAAACCTCCCAAGTGCCACTCAGATTCGCTCATATTTTGAAGCTAGATTCACCTAAAGGGCCTAATAAGTTTTGATTTTTGTTTCATTCTTTTTGTTTCAAATTTAAGCCGGGTTTCTCTATGAGTGGTTCTCTAAGATTTGGGTCCTTTGATTAGGTCCACTTAGCTTAGACCCATATTCAAGCAACAACAGATTGCTATTGTCGAGGTTGAGTTTGCTTTTGGCTCAGGAGCCTGTGTTGAGGATTTGCTAGCTTTCGTGGAATTCATTTGCGCACCCTAAATATTAAGAAATCCTCGAGGTTCAACCTCAAAATCAAGAAAGACCTCTGTCGAATCGTCGAAAGTAGGTACAGAACATTTTTGAAGTCATCGGAGCGAATACTTGAGTCGGAATACTGTATTGGGTTTAGAGGATACGAGCGCACGATGGCCGAGTGGCGCAGAGGAGATGGCGGAGCTGGTCGTGCGCATGACGATGACGAAGTGAAGCGAACGAGAGGCAAATATGTTTCTATTTCTTCAGCAAACCCAAGCAGCTCTGACTTGAGAGGTAGTCTTTGAAAGTGCTTGTGAAAATGCATCTGGGATGGCTCTTTGAATCTCTCGCGTGTACATGTTTGCATCTGGCAAACACATACTTTCAGATGTGCTCAAGATCACGCACAAATGGAAGAAAGGACGAGATCCCAACACGCTCATGCGATAAAAGGCGAAGACTGAGGCGAGGAATCTACTGAAGTAAGGCGAGAAAAGTTGGCTGCCTGGCGTCTGAGGAACAGAAGGATGAGTTGATTCGGTCTGCTCTCCTCGCCATTCGACTTCTTCCCATCGCGTCTATGACGCCGCCCCGACAAAGCAGCAATGTGTGAACGAACACTTCCGCATTTGCTAATTGCGACACCAGCCACTAACCACAACTCACAAGGCGAAGCTCACATGCACGCACTCCACCACAACAAGGCAACACGGCCGCCAACGCAATAGTGGTTGTACAGCTGCACTGTACTCTAATGGATCTCTCAACCAAAGTGTCGCTTTATAGGTGCTTGAAAGTTCTGTCATGTTACAGACGTGCAACTCTGAGCTCCTGGGCGGCATACTTTTTCGTGTTACTCCTCGCGTGTGGGCCTTCCATATATATATATGAGGAGCAACGTTAGTCTATCAATTGATAGTTGGCCCACCGCAGCCAACCGCCACTGGTGTGGAGCCGTCCCAAGTGCGGTCACGTGCTGCTCACGCACGAGCAGCACACAGGAGGCCCCGCATGTAGTTGGCGTGAATGAATCGCCAGTCAATCACTTGGCAAGGTGATCAGACACACCACTCATGTATTTGAACACCTTGTCATGTCATGGCGGCACATCAACTTCAACTTGATGTGGACCACTCTATTTGCTGTATACTTTGATCAGCATGCCAGCAGCAGCAATAGCACTACGAGGTGTTCTGGACGCGCGTGTTCTTCTCCAGTGCGCCTTGCATAACTCATCACAAGCACAAGCTGCACTGGTTCCACTTGCACATCCTCACAACGAAGACCAACGACATCGACATCGTCGGCATGCTCGCCAAGAATTCCCAGACCACTCTGGGAAATCTTTGCTGACCAAACACTATCAACAACTTAGTTTTGCAACAGACTCATGAACCTGAGGACCGACACGAGCGTGCGAATGAAGCAAGAGCGAGAGAGCACACTTATAGGTATGTGCATGGCTCTATTATGAGCGAGACACAGAAAGCGAGAGACCACGCACCACACGCACAATCGAGAAGCCCGTGAAAACTGGATCTGAAGGTTGGTAGGTAGCTTGGCTGCTAGTTCCTGTGAAAAATACGCATCAACTTGCTCTGCTCAGTACTCCACCATTATGCTGACAGCCACGCCGCATCGAGTCACAAGAAGCGGGAAACGCAACAAATCAAGCAGAGGAGCGAAGAGAGAGAGAGATTCTCTCTCCACATGACGTGTCCGTTGCGCTTTGCAAAGGAGAGAAGAAGTAACGGACACGCAGACCGAGCCTGCACGAAAGAAAAGGCGAAGGAGAAACGGACACGCTGCCCCAAGCAAGCGACCTCTGATTGGAATTGCTCTGGAATCGCTCAGCGCATACATACCTGTATGGCGCAGAGCGATTCCAAAGTACGTGGCCAGTCGTTACACGTGACTGTTCGGCTGCACCATCGCAGACCTGATCAGTGTTCTCGAAATTGCTTGCTCGCATTTTCATATTCTCGGCGACTCTTGTTGGTTTCTGAAAAGCACCTCCCAAGGAGGCGCAGGTTTCGCTTTTTCATCTTTCCCAAGCTATCGCAAGCCCAGCTCCAGCAGAGCAGCCAGCCCAACCTGCTCACTGATCTTTTTGCAGCGTCTTGCAAAAGCCCCATCCTAAAGCAACCAGTGTCTGTGTGCTTCCCTCTTCGTTCGTCAGACATGGTCTACCCTCGCGCCAATGGCTCGCGCTCGCTCGCTAAGTTCCTCGCGTTCTGCGCCATCAATCTCTGTCTCCTGAACAGTAGCGCTGAGGCTGGGGCGTGTTCGATGGTCGTCTCCCCAGGCGACGCCGCGGTCGGGATCAAGATCATCGACGCGAACTGCAGCGCGGGCGGAGTTGGCTGCATCAACAATGATTGTCGGTTCTGCAAGACGAGTCTAACGTCGCAGTCCGCCAATTTCATCGACTGCCCTCCTGTTGGAGGTACGGCTGGAGTTACGACTACCCCAGCGCCAGCGGCTACGACGCCATGCCCATCGACTGCAGCTCCAACCGCAGCACCAACTGCAGCTCCGACTGCAGCACCAACTGCGGCCCCCACTGCAGCACCAACTGCGGCTCCAACTGCAGCACCGACTGCAGCACCGACTGCAGCACCGACTGCAGCTCCGACTGCAGCTCCAACTGCGGCCCCCACTGCAGCACCAACTGCGGCCCCCACTGCAGCACCAACTGCGGCTCCGGTCACACCGGCGCCTGCCGTCGGCGCCACCGCCGCGTTTAAGCCCTTGGACACGGGCTGTCAGGCCTCGGATGGAGACCAAGCGGTCGGAATCCAAGCTGTCGTAGACTCTTCGTGTGTCACCGGAGGGCTCGGCTGCTTTCAGGGAACCTGCAGGTACTGCAAGACCGGTGACACGCCCCAGTCCATGCACTTCAAGACGTGCAGCTCGCTCGGCGCGTACTTCCCGGCGTTTGTCCCGAAGACCGCGACTCCGATCACGGCTGGCATGACTTGTGCCGTCTCGGATGGCGACAACGCGGTCGGTGTGACGGCTGTCGTCGACGGGAACTGTGCCTTCGGAGGCCTGGGCTGCTACAACGACCACTGTCGCTTCTGCAAGTACCGTTGGACGACCCAGTCGGCCGCGTATGATGATTGCTCCAAGTACTCGGGAACCATCGTGGCTCCTCTCGCTATAGCTCCAATTTCTGCGACTCCTGCGCCTGCGCTTGCGACTCCGGCTCCAGCGTATGTGATCATCGTTAATCCAGCTCCTACCCCAGCCCCGTTTGTTGCCGCAACGACCTCCATTAGTGTTGCCACGCCGTGCCCTCCCACCGCTGCTCCGGTTGTTGCTAACACTGCAAGCGTTAGCTCGAAGCCAGTCTGTCCGGTGCCGATTTCTCCGGGTGACGCTGCCAACGGCATGTACTCGTTCCGCGACGACTCGTGCAAGAGCGGAGGTCTTGGATGCTCGAGCGACGGCACGTGCCGTCAGTGCAGAGCTTTCGACAGGCCGCTTGCTATGCACCTCAACCCCTGCGCTAGCTATGGAGTGACGATCGGCGGGACCTTGGACACCTCGACTATCGTGATCGTCACAGAAGCTCCGATCGTCACTGTTGCTCCAACGCAAGCCCCAGTCGTCGTCGTGACGCCAGCCCCAGTCGTTGTCACCCCTGCCCCCACGGCGGGCTTGTGCAAAGCGGTTGTGTCGCCAGGCGACGCCGCCAATGGCGTCAACATCATGTCGGACCTGACATGCACCACCGGTGGAACCGTGCAGACTGGTTGCTTCGACAAGGTCTGCCGCTACTGCAAGGTGTGGGAGACCACGAACTCGGCAAACTGGATCCCATGCCCCACTGGGACGACACCTACTCCGACCAGCGTGACCCCCACGACTCCGGCCGTTGTGACCCCAGTCACTCCCGTGATTGTGACTTCACAACCGGTCATTGGTGGACGATGCACCAAGGTCGTGTCCGTGGGTGATGCAGCAAACGGCGTGCTCATTTACAGTGACGAGACGTGCAAAACTGGTGGCCTCGGCTGCATGGACGACGTGTGCCGCTTCTGCAAGACTAGCGCGGCTCCTGCAACCATCAACTGGGTTGCCTGTCCAACGTCTAATTCCGCTCCAGCGTATGGCACTGCCGCTCCAGCGTACAGCACTGCCGCCCCAGCGTATGGCACTGCCGCTCCAGTGGTCGCCACTCCTGCTCCAGCGTACGGCACTGCCACTCCAGCGTACGGCACTGCCGCTCCAGTGGTCGCCACTCCTGCTCCTATTGTCGTTGCCCCACCTCCATCGAACTCGCCGACATGCACGGACAAGATTGCGGTTGGCGACTACAATGCTGGCCTCGACTTTGTCACGGACGTCAGATGCGTTGGGGGCAACCCAGGAGGCCCAGGCTGCGCCAACGGTGTGTGCCGCTTCTGCAAGCGCTCGGAGGTAACGCAGTCTCCGTACCCTCTCTGCAGTTCGATTCCACCCAGCGACATTTCAATCATCACTGCCCCAGGAGCAGGCCCCGCTACTCCTTCCCCGAGTTTCGCTCCGTCTCCACCTGCAGCCACCACCATCCCTGGACCAATTGGCGACACTGTTCCAGACTTGTCGGCGGCCGTTCCAGACCCAAGCATCGCCCTTGTCGCCGCGCCAGTTCCGGACCCATTAACCGTTCAATCTCCAGTCGCTGACCCTGCTCTGCCGGCCCCTATCGACATTACAGCCATCCCGGACCCGCTCGCTTCCATTCCTGACCCGATCACGAGCGTGCGAATGGCCGCCAAGTCGGAACCCAGCTTCCCTCTCGAGTTCTCCAAGATGATGAAGGACACGACGATGAAGTGGTTCATCGGAGGCGCCGCGTGCGTCGGTGTCGCCGCGGTTGTCGCCATGGTAGCTCTTGCTGCGAAGCGCATCGTGGGCCGCTCGAGCTCGAGCCCTTCGGGCAACGACGAGAACGACGAGGAGGAGGATGTCGAGGCCCCAGAGGAGGCCACAAACCTGACTTCCGAAGACTCGGTGATGATGACCCAGATGTAGGCAAAACTCCGGTGCGGCACACGACTGACTTTTGGTTGGCCGCTTTCTACTCTCTTCACATGAAACTGCGTGACACTGCTCAAGACCCAAGGGCCTCCGGTCTCCGCGAGTCAAGGATCTTCTTCGCTGCATATGTATTCGGTCGAGCTACGTGGGAGTTCCTCACTCCAGGTCCCGTTCCCTGCATTCCATTACTCCATCCCTTCTGTATTTTATAAGCCATCGACTCTCGTTCGCAAGACGCTGCTGACGACCAGAAAGACAACAACTTCAAGCACTAAACAATAAACACTCTGGCAGATCAATAGTTTCATCTAAGACTTTCTTCGTATCGATTGGCCCTATAGGTAGCGAAGAGCATGAAAGTTCACCCTCCGGCATTTGGTTCCCAGCTCAACCTGAAAGCAAAACCAAAATACCCGTCCAGTATCGAACTCTTGGGTGAGGCAGGTTTGGAACGCGTTCTCTAGAAACATGGTCATAGGTGCTCCGGTCCAAGCCCTCAACTCCTGCATCTGTTGGCGGTGTTCAGTTTGCAAGATAACGAAGCTAAATTCGGCCGCTCCATACTATCCAGTGCTCAACAAAAGAGCTGCGAGTTGGGAACTTGCGGGGAACCTACCTTGAACAAAAGTATCCAGAAATCTGATCATTTATATGGAGTCTAGGATTCCAACTAGGATTCTCCAGCTCCAATCGTGCAGGGAAGACTGGCAAGATCCCACAAATCTACGATGAAGCCTTCGACGCCAGCATATCGGCTAACTGTGCTTATGGCTCACGCATGTACGCCGACTGGTGCTCTCGTCGTGATACCAACCGATTATTGCGGCTGCAAGCAGATCTGGCTCAGTGTCAACGCTGCCAGCACGATTCCAGACGAGAGTATCTAGTACATGATCGACCAGCGATGCAGTCAAGGCGGTCCCGGCTGTATCGACGGCTACTGTCGACGATGCACCTTGTAGCGGAAATGCACACTGATCTGGTTATCTGCGCCGCTGTTCTCGAGGCGACTGCGCACGGCAAATTCACTATAGAGACTGAGGCTGACGACATCGACTTTAACACCCAGATCGAGGAAGGGTACGCCGACTCTGACAAAAACCAAGACGACAGCGCTCTGAACGAGGCGCCTGCGGAGGCAGTCGCAGCCGAAGCTGCCAAAGTCTCAGACTTGGAGAGCGGTGGTGATGACGATGAAGAATGCGACGACAGCAGCTTTGGGTCTGACGAGGACGATCGCGAGGAAGGAGAGCTCAGCGCTTTCCAGCAGCTTAGTAAATCGGATTTTGATTAACTGTCGCACCGGTTTCCATTGCCACCGACCTGATACTGAAGACAGGAGGGATACCAGCTGCGATTGGATCACCGTTCACCAAAGCTCCTGGAAACTCTTCATCGGATGCGAGTACTCGGTCTACGAAGGTCTCTGTGGCCACTTTTGCAGCTTCCACCACCAACACAATTACAAGTGCCACACCTGCTTCGATTGCTGCCACGCCGACTGCAGCTGTGAGATTGGCAACTCCCATGGCCACCACCACCAAAAACTCAACTACAAGACAGCAACTCTAGGTGACTCGACTTCAGTAGCAGTTGCACCGACTATGCCCGCGGGTCTCATTACGGGTACTAGCGCCAACGCCACCACAAGCACCCCAGCAACCAAGACAAATGCAGGCCATGCAACTTTGCCGACTCTCAACACAACGATGACCAGCAGTACTTCCAATGTCACTACTAGTACTTCACGCGCAAGTGCACTCCACAGTCAGAGCCCTTTCAGTTCCAGCCCACTCCCAGTTCTGCAACGCCCTCCGTAGCCACCTCTGCCTCCTGCCAGACAACACAAGGCGAGAGGGCTGTGGGCACCCCCACTGTTGAAGATGCTCGGTGCGTGAACGGCGGCGCCGGATGCGTCAGTGGCCACTGTCGCCAGTGCCAACTCGTCGACACACTAAAGTCTATGCATCTGGACGCGTGTCTACTATAATAACTACAGTACCGGTGTCGAGGACCTGAACTCATAACCTATGGATTTTTGAAATCTATCCTATATAACGCACGCTGAAGATAGATGGCGTCAGCCTTGTACGAATATATCCATTGCGTCATGTAGGAGGATAACCGTGACGGCACCTGAGCTCCTAAGTGTACATGCGAGGGCCCTCCCTCGTGCCCACGGACAAGCTGAAGTACATCATACGAAGAAAGAACTTTATCAAGAATTGGGAGAAACACGATACTGGCGCACCAGATCAGCTCGATCTGCAAACCAGTTCACGATCTTAAACAAAGTGCACCATTGCAGGCTCACTAGTATTGGACAAGCCCTGCCGGCGAGGTTGTATCCACTCCCCATAACTCCACCGCAACTTGATGCGCATCAATCATTCATTTAGAAATAGAAGCGCGAATCCTGTTGATATAGAATAGAAATGCAATGCACGTTTTTTTGTAATGATACAGTTGCTTGCATTATAAAGTAAGCTCAAAAATCGATAGATTGCATATATAAATCAAGATATAAATCTGTATATGACTTCTACAAACTCCTTTTTGCACTTCAATAAATTAGCCGCAGTTGTCTCAGCAGCGACCACCAAGCACCACAACTCAAACAAACAAACAAGCTTGCGCGCATTCCCCAACAAGCCGCGCAAGCACAACAAGCACACGCAACAAGCAAGCAAGCAAACATGGCCGCCATCCGCAAATACGTCATCGGAGGCAACTGGAAATGCGTATGTGCTTCTCTATATAAATGTCCACCCTCTCTCTATCAACACGATTCTAATCCCGCTTGTGCCATCTGAAACACTACAGAACGGAACCAAGCAGTCGGTGCGCGAGCTCGCGGACGTGCTCAACAAGGTGGAGATCGACACCGAGCAGGTGGACGTGATCGTGGCCCCTCCGGCGCTGCACCTGGACCTGGCGCAGCAGCTACTGCAGAAGAACATCGCCGTGAGCGCGCAGAACGTGAGCCTCACGGGCTTTGGCGCCTACACGGGCGAGATCTCGGCCGAGCACCTCGTTGGTACGTACTTGCTATTTTGGGTACTTTACTTGTTGATGTCGTCTATGACATGACTTGGTGCTTGTCAATACTAATAAACATAACAACACCTTGATACTTAATTGCAGACTTTGGTATCAAGTGGACGCTTACGGGCCACTCGGAGCGCCGCGCGTACTACGGCGAGACGGACGAGGTCGTGGCCAAGAAGACTAAGCGCGCACTGGACCACGGCCTGAGCGTGATCTTCTGCGTGGGCGAGACGCTCGAGCAGCGCCAGGCCGAGCAGACGCTGGACGTGATCACGCGCCAGACGCAGGCGCTTGCGAACCTCATCAGCGGCGCCGAGTGGGACCGCATCGTGATCGCCTACGAGCCCGTGTGGGCCATCGGCACCGGTGTCGTCGCGACCCCCGAGCAGGCCCAGGAGGCCCACAAGAGCCTGCGCCAGTGGCTCGCCTTGCAGGTCTCGGGCGACGTGGCCCAGCAGGTGCGCATCATCTACGGCGGCTCGGTCAACGGCAAAAACTGCGCCGAGCTCATCGCGCTGCACGACGTCGACGGCTTCCTCGTCGGCGGCGCGGCGCTCAAGCCCGAGTTCGTCACGATCATCGAGAGCGCCCAGTAAGTTTCCCAGTCCACTGCTGTCTGAAGTACATACTACGAAGCACGAGATCCAGCCACGGACGGGTGGGGCCTCTGATACGCCTCGAGGAATGATTTGTATGTGAAATGATAGCCATCCAACCATTCTCTGCCTGGCATCTCGCTCTTATGTATTGCCCGCCCTGCTACCTGCAAACACGTGAGGCAGGATCGACAGTGTTGGCATTCCTAACAAAGTTATTGCTTCTGGTACATGAGGACGCCTTCCCGGTAGAGCGCCTTGGCGAGCTCGATCTGGTCGGCCGGGTCCTCGTGCGGCAGGTCGCCGACGCGGAAGAAATCCGGGTAGCTCTGCAGGATGAACTCGATGCTCTCGGCGTCGTCGAGCTCAAACTCGAGCGGCGAGATGGGCGTCTCGTGGTGCTGGCGCGAGTTCTCGCGGCAGTGGTACACCACGGCCTTGCCGTCCTCGATCACGAGGCGCACGATGTCGTGGCGCAGCAGCTTGAGCTGCGTGTTGACATTGATCTTGAGCAGCGGGCTGTTGTCGCTCGTGCAGTTTTCCTCTTCGTCCTCGAGGCACGGCGGGAGGCGGTCGACGAGAAAGTTCTTGGCCATCTGGTCCGCGGCGGCGTCGAGCATGCCCATGGACTCGCCGAGCACGACCTTGAGTGCGCTCTTGATCTGCTCCGAGAACTCGTTGCGGCGCGAGTCGTCCGTCATGTCCGAGTGCATCACACCCATGTAATTGAGGTAGTCGCGCGGCAGCGAGCGGCGCAGCCCGACGTTGCTGTTGATCGCGGCAGCGATAGCTTCGGGTACGAGCACTTCAAGAAAGTTGCCGATCGTGTTCTGCTGCCCAGTGGACACGGTCACGTGCAGCGAGTGCTTGTCGGCGTGCGAGCGCGCCTGGTGAATGAAGCCGCGCGGGAAGTAGAGCAGGTCACCCTCGTCCAGGTCCACCTCGAGCATGGGCTTGCCGATCTCCTCAGGTTTGAAGTTGCCGCTCGAGAACCGCGGCAGCGTGGTCGCATCGTCCAACGGCGCGTACACCTTCCAGTGCTTGGTGCCCTCGACCTGCAGCAGGAAGGCTTCAATGTCGTCGTAATGTGGCGCAAAGCCCTGCGTGCCCTTGGGTGTAAGGTACGTGTTGGCGCCCGCCATGCACCCCCACTCGCCCTCGAGGATCGAGAGCATCTTCCAGATACCATCCGAGTACTTTTGCGGACAGAGCAGCCGCACGGAGCAGCCATCCTCAAAGTGCTTCCAGACGTCCTTGGCGGTCGCCGCACCGTCCGGGTTGAGCGTCAGCCGCGTCTTGTCCACGTACTTGGTCAAGTCAATGTCGGCGCCGTACTCGAGCGTGTGCTGCTTGACGATGCGGTCAATCTCGTCCTTGCTGAACCTGTTGTTATACAGAGAGAGATCCATGGGGTGAGTGGGTACAATGCATACAAGAGCTCTACGAGCAGCCTAACTAGGCGTACGTACCATCCGTCGTAGTACTTGGGAGACTTGCGCTTGATCGCGAGTGGCCGCTTCTCCCAGTACGTGGCGTAGAACTCGTCGAGCGGCATGGGGAAGATAAGCCACTCGAAGAAGAGCTTGGCCTGCATCGCGCTGTGGATCTCCGTGTTGGCCGCCAGCTCGTGCGGCTCCATGATCTCATCCTGCGTCACGGCTGTTAGTCATGATAGCAGGTCAGTGAGCGAGCCATCGAGAGAGCTGCATGTAAAGATAGAGAGCCGCACACGCGCACCTTTGTCGAGCACGAGCGGCACGTTGTCCGCCTTGGCGCTCGTCTTGCGCTTCTTGGCTGCGGGCGCGCCCTTGAGCTCGCGCTTGCCAGCCATCTCTTCTCGTCTTCGTGGTTTGTTTGTTTGTGATTTTTTTGCTTGGATGGTCCACGTTTAGCTATTTTTCGTATTTCTGTGCTAAAATGGGATTCTACTCTTGACTTGGATAAAGTATGAAAAATGTTACATGGGATAGACTCGCGATTGATTTAGAAATTATACGAGTCGTGCTTTATGATTTAACAATCAGGATGGAAAGACACAAGTCTGATGACACAGGCGAACTTGGCGGCAAGAGAACGAGATTATTGTTGCTGTCGGCCTCTTGGCTCCAGGTACGTGGCCACGAACGAGTTGAAGAGCACATTGAGCAGCGTGAGCAGCGACGTGCCCGTGCTCACGATACTCTGGCAGCCGCTAGATGAAGAGCGGTACAGGAGCATGGCCGTGTCGTTGCCGACCTGGAAGGCCATCATGGCGATCGTCCAGTGGGCTTGCTCTACTAGCGGGATGGTGTAGCCCGTGAGCTTGTTCTTGGCGATGAGCGCGTCATCGACGACGTTGAACAGCACAAACGACGCGTTCCAAGTACGCGTCGTCGGTCAGGTAGATCAAAAAGTGCGTGAGGTAGTCGATGAACTGCCCGCCGGGCCTCGGGATCGCCGCGATCGCCCTGTGGCTGCCTGGCAGGTGAGACGAGTTGGGCATCAAGTTGCGGCCCTGGGCGCCGCCCACGCTATACTAATTCACGGTCACGTCGCCGATCTGGACCTTGGCATAGGCGCCCTGGATGCACACGTCGCCCGAGCCGTACGAGATGATGGTCGCCTTCGCGGGCACGTCATGCTGCAGCTCGTATCGCTCAGGTATACGCACAAGATCTAGAGGTCGGACGAATCCGTGTCCACGAGCACAGTGAAGGCTGAGCCGTCCATCAAGATGCTGGCAAAGCAGATGACACTGTTGTAGTTGACGAGCGGCACGTCGCCTGTCGTGCTCACGGAGCTGTTGGTGTTGCTGGCCTGCTGCTCGAGCTTGCGATCGTTAGTGCTGCTGTTACTGGCGCTGTTGGGGCTCTTGAAGTTGAGCACACGCTGGCGCGAGAGCGGGATCTTGACGTCGGCTGTGAGGCTGCTAGGCAACGACGACAAGCTCACGACTGGCGGAAAGTGAGTTCACAGGCGAGTGTCTGTCTGTCTGGAGCTAACGGCTTTTGGTGTCACACGAGCTCGAGCAGCGGATTGTCGTAGATCCTTTTACCTCGTAGTACGTCTTGCACAAGTGAATAAACAAACCAGTTCGCATCCGCATTATCATGCAACACATTAACATACACACACCTATCTTTCACCTGCGCAGCGCGTATACTGGAGCTCAAGCTCCAGTCATTCGTTCGAAGAGAGCGGCCGGCCGTCCTGCATCTGGGGCACCGTAACAAAGTGCGAGCAGCTATACTTCGTACCTGTGCCCCATAGCGAATACGACAGGAGGCAGCACACAGCGCTGGGCGCGCAAAACAGACGTGCAAAGAGCAGAATCGGTTTTAAGTTTCCTTGTTGTTTGCACAGGCGAACTTGGCAGTAAGCGCACGAGCCAATTGCTGGTGAAAATGTGCAACATCCGCTCGCAGCTCTCACGAGCCTTCTCATGAAGAGGCCTTCACTCAGTACCAGGCAACCTCGTCCGTTACTGAAGGGACCACAGCCACATGTTCGCGCCACTTCATCAAGTGGGTAAAACCCACCTGATGCAGTTTTGGACAAAAGTATAGTATGGGCAAGCTTATTTTTTGGGTTGCATAAATTTTGGGGGGCATTGAGAATCTCATGCAACCAGTAAAAACATATATAGTGGAATCAAGATGTTTTGAAACGCTCGTGTGTAGCCAATCAGCGCTTGCGACTTTTCAGCGCTGCGCAGAGGTGAAACCAATACACGATTCCCAGTCACTCCTGTGCCACATGGAGGAGTGCCTCTCTCAGTTATGCCTGTTAGCCACTCCTCTCAGGGTTGTCAATGGAGGGAGGTCTGCTGTCTGAACGAACTCCCAACCTCTGAGGTTGCCAATGGAGGGCAATACGGCTCCTTCTCTGCCAGGCACTTCCTTCGTGGCACACATGAGTGAGGCGAGTGGTCGCGAGGTTCATCTGATTCCGAGATCTCACAAGAAGTCACAGAAATCTGAAACTCCTCACTACCGTATTGGACCTCATTGCAGGCCGGGGCCATGTGATCATTTTGCAAGCGCGTGGCTCACGCTTGGTGATGATCGTGCAACTATATACGACTATATCGTAGTTGTAGAAGGTGTAAAACCTGGGCTTATAGAGAGCCTTACAAATGACCTCTTGACCAGTCATTCAGTGAGCACTATCCGTTTTGGATTTCCGAGCCTGAAGCGAGTTCGAGAGCCCATTTTCCATAACGGACAGCTCGACCTTTCAGACTCCCTTTGCCTGAGCACAATGCCGCTGCTGCAGCCTGCTGTTCCCATCTCACTCTTCAATTCACTCGGTTGCGAGCACGTCCAGCACACCAGCAGTTCATCCGCGACCAAGACTTGCTCCAGTGACCGGAAGAGCTAGAGGATCATGGTGCGGTCGGAATTGTTCAAGACCCGTTTCCAGTGGCTCTCGCTTGTCGCGTTATGCGCCGTCCAAGCGCTCGGGGCGCAAGCACAGACAGCACAGCAGGTTGTTTGCCAGCTCTCATTTGGCAATGCTGCCGTCGGCATTGGCGTCTATGTCGACCCAAGTTGCCTCGGAGCGACTCCTGGCGTTGGATGCTTTGAGACGACTGGATGCCGCAACTGCAAGTTCCGCGTCACTGACAGCTCGAAACACCTCGGCGATTGCCCGTCATACGCCAACACACTCAGCTCCGACGGCTTGGTTACCCCCACACCACCGTCTGTGACACCGACAGCGAGTGGAGTTTGCGCTGCCTCACCTGGAAACCTGGCTGTCGGCATCTCGACATTTGCTGACGCTACCTGTTTAAGCCCTGGTGGAGGTGCTGGTGGAGGTCTTGGTTGTGTTGCTACCACTGGATGCCGCGACTGCAAGACCACGAGCACTGATACCTCGAAGCACCTTCTCGACTGTCCAACAAAGGGCATCGTTCAGGACTTTACTCCAGTGTCAGCGACGCCCTCGCCCACGTCTGCGACACCGGCGAATATTTCAGGCACTTGCGTGCAAGCAGTTGCTTCTGGCGATCAAGCTGCTGGTGTCTCTGCCTACAGTGATGCCACTTGCGTGACCATCGGGGGAATCGGATGCTTTCCCCACGATCCTTGCCGCTTCTGCAGGACCCGCGTCACTGACAACTCGAAGCACTTCCTCGATTGTCCAACATCGGGCAGCACACTGGACACCACTGATCCTACAACTTCTGGTGGTTGTAGTGTCTCGTCGGGCGATCTGGCTGTCGGTGTTTCAGTCTATGATGATGCCTCATGTAAGGCATTTGGAGGCTTAGGATGCATTGCTGACCAAGCCTGCCGCCTCTGCAAATTCCAGGTTACAGACAAATCCAAGCACCTTTTCGATTGCGCAACATCCGGCGGCACTCTTGATATCACACCTGCACCTTTGAAGCCCACTCCCACACCAATTCCAGCTCCGGTGACACCGACACCAGTGGTCCCGGTGACGCCAGCTTGCCCTGTCTCACCTGGAAACCTGGCTGTCGGGGTCTCAGCCTACTCTGACACTACCTGCATGACCGCGGGAGGCATTGGCTGCATCGAAAAGACGGCATGTCGCTA
>JAASFV010000477.1:0-21403 GCA_023334015.1 Globisporangium paddicum
ACCGTGGTAGGCGTCGGAGTCGGAGTCACAGTGGTAGGCGTCGGAGATGGAGTCACAGTGGTTGAGGTCGGGGTTACAGTGGTGGGCATCGGAGTCGGAGTTGCATTTGCTGGTGTCGGAATTGGGTTTCCAGAAGGGGTCGTCGGAGCCGGCGCAGGGGTAGTGGCCGTCGGGGTCGTAGTCGGAGCTACAGTTGAAGGCGTCGGGGTTGCAGTCGAAGGCATCGGGGTCGGAGCCGGAGTCGAAGGCATCGGAATCGGGCTCCCCGATGGAGTCGTCGGAGCCGGCGCGGGGGTTGTCGTTGGAGCCGCGGTCGTGGTCGTTGGAGTCGAAACCGCTGTAATGGTCGTTGGGGTTGGAGCCGCGTTGGTAGGCGTTGGGATTGGGTTTCCAGAAGGGGTTGTCGGCACTGGAGCAGGAGTAGTTGTCGTCGCAGTCGGACTCTCAGACGTAGGCGTCGGAGGTTGAGTCTCAGTCGTAGCTGGTGGTAGTGTAGGAGGTGGAGTTGGGAGACCAGCCGGGGCGCTTTCAAACCCTCCATTGCCGTTCGTCTTGCATGGCGTCGGAGCTGGATTCGGCTTGTCAGAGTGGGCGTCCTCGACTGGCTTTGGAGTCCCATTTGGGGTCGACGTTGGGGTGTCAGTTGGCTTTGGAGTCGGGGCCGGAGTCGCACTCGCTGGCGGTGAACTGTTGTTACCATTGCCGTTACCATTGCCATTGCCGTTGCTACCATTGCCGTTGTTGCCGTTGCCATTCCCCGCGGATTTTGGCGCCGTCGTGGGCTTGAGCGTCGTCGGTGCTGGTGTCATTAGCGTCGATGGCGCGTCCGATGGCGTCGTGTCGAACGGCGTGGGGGTCAATGGGACATTTCCTGGGTTGAACGGTTGCTCCTCGGTCTTCTGCGATCCAGTCGGCGCTGGCGTGGCGTCAGGCGCCACACCGCACTTCGCGGCAGCAGCAGCAGGAGCTGACTCCGCCACACAGCCGTAGGTGTCAGAGGCTTCCGCGATGATGACGCACTTGCTCGCGGGTGGGCAGTTGCCCAGCTCCGAACCGGAGCAAACGGGCCCGTCGACGCAGACCACGCTACCGCCCGCGACGCTCACGGGGAACGAGTTCTTGGCGATGTTACAGTGGAGCTTGTCGCCGCCGCTGTAGGCGTCACCGCGAGCGCCGTCGACGTGAATCGAGAGCGCGAGCAGGAGTAGCGCGAGGGGCGTGAGCTTGACCATACTTGGATTGAAAGTTGGAGGGGTATACAGCTGAGCTGGACTGGAAAGGACGAGGAGTAGACGAAGGCACGAGGCGCTCGTAGATCGCTTGAGATGAGGCAGGCGAAATTGGGAGTGACTAGAGGAGCGCGAACTCAAGCAGCAAACTCTGATCTCGCTGCGTTGAGAGTCAGCGAGCAGTTTCGAGAATTGCCGCGATAACGACCCAAAACTTCCAGCAACCTTCTCTGGGGCCCTGGATATCCTCCCAATCGCAGACCCAGGTTCCGCCTGGAGTCTGGGTCTGCGTCTGGGCAGGCAGTCCACATTGGTATTATTAGCCCAGACCTCCATCACAAAGACGTATGAGCCTCTCGCAGCTCTACATCGCATGCTTCAAGTTCTTCAACTGTGCTGTTGGCCATCTCACAGCAATCACTAGGGAGACCTAGGCGGTCGTTTCAGCCCACTCAAGCTCTCAAGTGAGTTGCAAATATGACGCCTTTCAAACTTTCAGGTCTGGCGTCTGTGGGACAACGCAAGCAATCGCGCTTTCCGAAACGACAGCTTCCAGTGAGTAGCTTCAGTGGCGACAACGCCATTCAGGTGGGCTCAGGCAGCCCTGATTCTGTGGTCCAAGGACCAGACCTCCAGTCGTGAGAGGCGAGATACGTCATCAGAATTCCGCTACGTACCTCTTCGCTTTACATCCAATCAAAACGCTCAGAAATTCAATTCTACCCAATCACCATGCAGATCAGACATTACCATCACTCAGCAGCACGAATTTTTGATGGCCACGGAAAGAACGACAAGTCCCACGCAATCCCATTTTCTTGTATAAGATGCCGCTCGTGCTGCTGGACGGCAAGGCGGATCTGCTGCGCCAGGTGCTCGCGTGGCTCGAGTTCCGCGACCGCCAGGCGCTCTCGAGCGCCAACCACTACACGACGCGCTCAGAGCTGCGGCAGCTCGTGTTCGCACAGAGCGTGCTGCGTCTGCCACCGCTGCAGTCCGTCGTCCCGCCATCCAAGGCCGCTGTCAGCAGCAGGTCCAGCAAGAAGAAGCCAAGCGCTGCGCACATTGCGAATGATGACCAAGAAGCCTGGAACGTGTACTATGCAGACACGTTCCTGCGGCGCCTGGACCCGCAGCTCGTGCCGTTCATCCAGCGCGTGCGCGTGCCGCTGTCGCTGGCCAAGCGGCTGCTCGGCATTCTCCAGTTCGCGCCCAACTTGATCCATGTGAGCTTCTACAACGACGCCGCATTGCCACCGGCAGCGCCGTCGTCATCAGGTAGCAACAAGCCCAAGGTGAAACAGATCACAGTCATGGACGTGGGCTACCTGAGCGGCCTCACGAGTCTCAAGGTGCTTGACCTCTCCACGATCAAGCACGTGCACTGCTTTGACGCCATCGACGCGCTCACCAAGCTCCAGTCACTCGACCTCTCGCAGACGAACGTCGACGACGTCGACGCGCTCAGCGAGCTGTGCAGCCTGGAAGTGCTCAACCTCAAGCTCACGCGCGTCGTGGACCTGTCATTCCTCGAGTCCATGGCAACAACGCTGCGCTGGCTCGACCTCTCGGACACGCGCGTGCAGGATTTGAGTCCACTCGCAAGCCTCCAGAGCGTCGAATATTTGAATTTAAGCCGCAACTGGGTCCAGGACATCTCGCCGCTGAGCTCACTCACAGCGCTACGAACGCTCAAGCTCTGCAACAGCGGCTCGCTCGGCCCACTGGAGCTTGTGCTCAATGCACCGCATCTGATGGTGTGCCACCTGCACGACACGATGCTCAACGACCTCCAGTTCCTGTCAGCGGTACCAGATCTCATCTTTCTTGACGTTCGACGCACCCATGTGGACGATCTGAGTCCGCTGGGGACGCTCGCGAAGCTCGAGACGCTACTGATCGACGACAGCAAGTTCACTTCTGAGGTTGGCGCAGAGCAGCACCGCCAGGAGATGGCACGCTGGGCCGGTGGACTGCAGAGCCTCAAGAACCTGCAGATTTACCAGGCGAGCGCCGACTTCCACGAAGAAGATGACGTCGTGTACGCGCAGCCAGTCGACGGTTCTCTCTTACTGCATTTGCCCAGACTCGAGACGCTCGAGACGCCCGCCTTGGTGGACTACGAGGTGCTCTATCCGTCCTTTGTGACGCTGCGAGAGCTCCAGCTGCACAGCTGGGGGTCGGAGGACCTCCGCAAACTCTCATTGGCGCCAAAGGCCGCGAACCTCAAGACACTCAAGCTGGCGTTGCCGTCTGGCCATCACCTTTTTGACCTTTCACCGCTCGAGAGCTTTGAAGGTCTCGAGACTTTGGAGCTCATTGACGTGCTCTTCGAAGACCTAAGCCCATTTGGCTCGCTGGTGCACCTGAGCAAGCTCGACCTGTCGCTCAAGAGCCGCTTCAAGCGCCAACTGGCGCGCAAGTACAAACACGAGAGGGATTTTTCGTTCCTTGCGAAGCTGACCCAACTTCAGGTGCTCAATCTGGACGGTCGCGTGGATTTCCGCGATGTGAGTCCACTTGAAAACCTAGGGTTTCTTCGAAAACTGAACCTGCATGGCACCAAAGTGGTCAGTCTCGAGGCGATGAAGAGTGTGGTCCAGACGCAGCTTACCAGTCTCAACGTCGCATCGACGCTGATCGAGAACGTCTCGGATCTTGGACTCGGCGGCAGCTCACTGGTGTTGGAGGATCTCTGGATCCCCGAGAGGCTCAAGTGTGCCGAGCTGCAGGACCGCGCGCGATTCCCACAGCTGCGGGCACTGTGGCACCGCGACGGCTTCAATTGCGTGTGGAATAACCACCAGTGCTGATACTGGTATCTTGATTGAGAATGAAGAGGCTGATAGAAGAGAATAGACTTTAGGCTTGATCAGGCTTCTTCCATCGGTTTGTTTGCTGTTCAGCTTGGTCAAGTTGAATGGACCTCTTCGTTAAGATGGCTACATTTCGGTGAGCGAAACGTACTTAATTGGATGCATGCTGTGTGCATCTGTGTTGTGTGGGTCACATGAATCAGTGGAGTCGGTTTGAGTTCTGAAAGGAAAGAGTTCAGCAGTGTTAAATCACCTTGGATAACAGGATTTCAGCCATTACCCTAAATGAAAAGGTATTGTTTGACGTTTTCCTAATATAAAAGTAATATATATATTTAAAGAGGTATATAGACCGTAATGCAAGCTGTTCACAGCGTGAATTAATCAATCCCCGATTTAGTGCCCTCTCTCATCCCTTCTCTATATGGCACTAAAGTTTAAGAGTGAGTCTCATGGATGCAACTGGATCTCTTGGACACCTTCCTCTGCATGTACAGTATGATGGCATGCATGCGAGTGAGATAGGCGTCAGGATCTGTCAATTGGCCTCCTATCGCTACCTCTCATCTCTCAGAACGAGCTGCTTCACGTCTTCATCCGTGGTCTATAAATACACCATTCCTGCTCGTCCGCCAGTCAGTCACCAGTGCCATCACAAGCAGCTCATCACCATGTTCGCGTGGAGGAACCGCCTCAAGCTCAGCAAGGGTGTCAGCAGCGATGACGGTCCCGAGAAGCCCGCGAGCCCCAAGGACACACACGCGGAGCAGCGCCTAGCGCAGCCAACCACAGCAGCCCCATCAGCCGCAGCAGACGAGTCGGTATCATCTCTCGAGCGCCGACGACGCCACTCGTTCCAGAGCCGCAGCGCCAGCAGCTCTACCGCACAACCCGTGGACGTGTGGGGCTGCGACGACGCGGACATTGGTATCACGAGCATCACGGCCACGCGCGATACGGGCGTGCTGCTCTACGAGATCTCGCTGCGCTTCCCGGCGCTCGGCAAGCTCTGGCTCGTGCACCGGTCCTACACCGAATTCATAGCGCTCCACGGCGCCGTCGAGAGCGCCTTCCGCCCGCAACTGCAGGCGCGCAAGATCCGCCTGCCGCGGGCGGCGCGGCTCTCGTGGGAGTCCTTCCGCGCGGCCGGGGGCGCCGACGACGCCGCCGCGCGGAAGCTGCTCGCCAAGCTCAACGCGTACTTGCACAAGCTGCTGGAGATTGAGGTGGTCCACACCAGCGACGTCTTCCGCGCGTTCCTCACGCCACGCCACGACTCGCTGGACGTCGAGTGCCAGGGCAAGCTCGCGACGATGCCGCGCTCGCAGCAGCTGCTGCCGGGGCTGCTCAAGCGCACGATGTCCGTCAGCGCGTCGCCACGCGCGGCGGCGTCCTCGTCCCCGCGGGCGCTGCGTGGCGTGCAGTCGCGCTGCGCGCAGCCGATCCCGTTCGGCAGCGCGATCACCTTTAGCGCGCTTGGCGGGCTCCCCGTGGGGCTCACGCGGCGCAGCGCGCTCTCGGGATCGCAGAAGGCCGTAGCTGTCGCTGCGGGCGTGGCTGGCGTGGCGCTCACGGGCCCGCTCTCGGCCGTGTTTGCGCTCGGCGCGCTGGGCGGCGGCATGGGCAAGTACCAGCTCAACAAGGCGTCGTACCTGAGCGTGAGCAAGCCGCGCGCCATGACCGCGAATGCCATGAGCCGGCTCCAGGCCAGCAGCAACAACAGCAGCACCAGTATCACCAGTTTCGGTGCCAACAATTCGGCAGCAGCAGCGAAAGAGAGCGAGGACGGGACGTTCCTGGTCGAAAATGCCGAGATGTTCAGCGGCCCGCGCCGCGCTGTCAAGTTCGGCGACCTGCTGCATCTCTACTGCAAGCGAGTGCGCAAGAGCGTGCGTATCGGGCAGCCGCCGGACTCAAAACGCGGCCACTTCATGGTCACGGCCGCCGAGAGCGACGCCGCGACGCTGCGGCTCGTCTCTCCTTACGGCTATTCAGGCGCGATCGCCTGCGGCAGCCAGGTGTACATCCAAGTCGTGCACGGCACCTGGGCTGGCGAATTCATGGGCGTCCAGGGCGAGTTCCTCTCCAGCGGCACGTCGCCCACAGTCTTCCAGATCTACTCGCAGGGCCACGCGTGCAAGGTAAATGGCAGCAGCCTATCTCCACAAGCCAGCGACGAACTCCACTTAGACACTCCGTCACCTACAGAAGTGGCTTGTAGCCTCCGATCTGCGCCCCGCGAGCCCTTCAAGCTGCGCGTGATGGCCTACAACGTGTGGCTCATGCCGGGTTTCCTCTCGTCCTTAAACGGCAAGCTCTCACCCTTTGCGCCGCTCCGTGCGCGAGCAATTCCGCCCTGCCTCAGTGGCCTAGACGTGGACGTGGTCGTGTTTTGCGAGGCCTTTTGCTCGTCGTCGCGAGAGATCCTTGTGGCGGGCATGAAGGAGCACGGGTTCCTCTACGAGACAAGGGTGGTGGGCGCCGGCGCGTCCGTGTCGACCAAGAAGGCGATCGATGGCGGCTGCTTCGCCATGAGCAAGTATCCTCTCGACAGCTTCCAGGAGATGACGTTTGGCAGCGTGGCCTCGGGTGACGACCGCATGGCGGATAAAGGCGTCGTGTACTTTCAGCTCCACGTGCACGAGACCGAGACTGTGCACGTCTTTGGAACGCATCTGCAGGCCTGGGAGACGCCCGTGGCCGTTGCCACGCGCAGGCAGCAGCTCAAATTGCTCCGCGAGTATGTGGACTCGATGAAGATTCCCGCCAGTGACGCCGTGCTCATCGTCGGCGACCTCAACGTCAACAAGTGCGGCACCGAGGGCGGCAAGGAGTACGCGGCCATGCTCAAGCTGCTGGACGCCGTTGAGCCCGAGCTCGAACCGCACTCGTCCGTGTTCAGCTTTGACCCGCTCACGAACGAGCTCGCGGTGGACGGGCCAAGCTCGAGCGGCGAGACTGAGCGACTCGACTACGTGCTCGTCGTAGACAAGTTTCGTGCGCCGCTGGCCGCAACCTCGGAGGTCGTGCAGCTCAAGGCCACGAGCACCTGGGGAGTGCCGCAGAGTGGAGGCGACGGAGACTGTGACGACAACCAGGAAGAGAAATTGGTGGATCTCTCGGACCACTACCCGGTTGTGGCCGAGCTCCACTTTTAGAGTGCGCGAAAGTGTTGCTGGTCAAGATGTCGTGGTTAGTGTTGGTGCTGTTGGCGTGAGTGAGTTGGGCATGGAAGTTGTGAAATTCATGGTGAAATTGGTGGTGGTGGTCTGTCCGAAGACATCATGCTCAAGGAGAAAATGGAAATACGAATGTGAATTATGCTGTTGTTTCCATGAAAAATGAACATCTTCGCTCAAGTGCGAACAAGAATCCTGAAGAAATACAGACAGCCGACAGATTTAGAGGAACACACCGAGCTTTATGTCAAGGTCAATCGTAGTGCCGTCGCCGCCAGCGGGCTTGCCCTTGTCGCTCGTAGTGCCGTTACCACCGTCGTGAGCATAACCGGCACTATGACCACCAGCAGACCCAGTGTATCTGGTGTTTCTATTGGAACCTTGATAAGAAGGGGTGTCGGTGATTTGGCTGAAGAAAGGTGGGGTTGCTGTTGGGCTTCCGTGCGACGGCGTACCATATCTGGTCGAGCTTCCGTTTGTTGAAGTTGGAGTGGCTTCTGCCGCAGTGTCGGGATCGTAATCCGAGCCTTAGTATTGCGGAGATCCGGCGTCTCCACTAGGAGGAATGTATGGCTCATTGATCGCCCCAGCGCCGTTTGTACCACCGTGTGGTTTGCTTGTTGGACCTTGTGATGGATGTTCATATGCCGGAATCTTCGTCCCTCCTGGAAGGCACGGAGGTGTTGCTCGAGGAGTAACATAAGTTTCATGACTTGTTACAGGTGCAGTCGTCGTCGCTGTCGGGCTGCCGTATCCAGAAGGCAAGTACGGAGCTGGAGATCTTGTCGCTGAAGGCAATTCGGTAATGGAGTCTTGCGTTTGATATGGTGTGGTCGAAGTAGACGGCAAGACTGACGAGTATGTGTATGGTCCGTGGTCGTCTGAATTCGTAGATGGATCTGCAGAAGCTGGGGATTGACCTGGATGGAATTGATCTGGCGCTGTCGAAGGTGCAGTTGGAGCAGGAGCGTTAATCAGTTCCGGAACGTTCGTGAGCCCTGGAGTCGTAGCATATCCTGGAACCGTAGTCACAACCGGAGCTGAAGTCGCAGGGGTCCCTGGAGCTGGAGCCTGCCCCAGAGCCATAGTCAGTCCAGGGGCTGGGGTCGTAGTGAGCCCTGGAGCCGATGTCGGAGCCGTAGCCTGTCCTGGAGTCGAAGCCATAGTAAGCTCAGAAGCCGCAGTCAGTACTGGGGGTCAAAGTCAATCCCGAAGTCATAGCCTATCCCGGAGCCGGAGTCAGTCCTGGAGTAGTCGGTCCGGCACCTGTGGCCGTAGAGCTCCGTGAGGCTTGAGCCTGTTTTGGAGTCGTAGCCAGTCCAGGAGCCGGAGCCGAGGTGAGCCCTGGGGCAAGAACATGACCTGGAGCTGCAGTCACTCCGAGAGCTTGAGCCAAAGGGGTTCCTGGGGCCGGGGGCCTGTCTTGGAGTGGTCGTCAGTCCGGGAGCTTGAGCCGTTGGAGTCCCTGGTGCTGAGCTCTGGAGACGTAATCAGGCCGGGAGCTGTGGCTTGTCCTGGAGACATATTGGCCTTTGGAGTTGGAGTCGTGCTGAAATCTGGAGCTGATGTTATTTCAGTGGTCGTTCCCGTGGATTGTTGCTCAGGAACCACGTCAGCAGGAGTGTCCTCCGTGTCGCTCTGCACGCCGCACTTATCGTGAGGCTTGGTATTCGGACACGTCGTCCTGGCGACGCAGCCGAAGTTACCGGTGTAGACATTTTGAGTGCACACCGAGCCGTAGTCGAGTCCATCTTGCGGTCCAAGGCACTTGCCAGTTAGATTGCTGCTCAAGCAAAAAGACCACGCGCACACAAGTTGTGCCCATCGATGTTCACAATGTTCTTCGTATTACACTTGTCGACGAAAGGTATCGAGGCGTCGCGGAGGCACGACTGATCAACAGCGGCGCCAGCAATGCACTGCAACGACAACAGCAGAGCCGCACCGAGCGCGAGGGCTACTGGAGAGAAGAACTTGACCATCGCAGTTCCAGTTGCGAGGTTGGGCAGCTGCAGAGTTGAAGCAGCGAGACACCAAGATCACGAGCCGCCGACTGGAGCTGCTGTAAGTCGCTTGATCAAGCGAAATGGAGAATGAGCTTTTCCATCCACGCACATCAAGAGCGGTTGGGAATGAGCAGCGTCAGCCTTAGTCCTGGCGTGCGTTGCTCTTCAGCGTGATCGTTCAGCGCAGTCGGCTGGTACAAAGTTGCCGTTCAACGCGTGCTTAGCCACACATAGAGACTCTGCTTTGATGGCCATCACACACAGGGCACGCGGCGATCATGGTGTGGCGAGCATCGAGCGCGCGGCAGCGGACCCCGTCACAAGAAATGCGGAATTGGTTTCCTGAATAGAAAGGGAAACCACTATTTCACACATAACCGACCGACCATAACGGTTACATACCATAAAACACTTACTGTGCTTCAAAAGCGTCATACTTGAGTACAAATATTGGTCAGAAAGCGCCATACAAAATGCAAGTTATATCAGTTTTTTATCATCCGCTTTATTGTGCCACGTCGACGCCCAAGATTGCAAGAAAGCGTCACTTTCGCCATGGTCAAGTTCTGGATGTACGCGAGCGCCAGCCTGCTCGCGTGCGCGGGGCTGCTCTACTACACGTACGTGACGCGGCAGCAGTTCTATCCGGCGGTGATCTACCTCGTCACGTCCAAGATCAGCGTGCTGCTACTGGGCAACGCGGGCCTCGTGCTCACGATCCTCTTCGGCCGGCTCGTCAAGTTGGTCTTCCTCGGCACGCTGCGCGACGCCGAAGTTGAGGTGCGCTGCTGTATTGTATTTCGCGTGTGTATGTGCTTGTGATTGGAATTGTGTACGGACATTGACTGTGGTGCTGTCGAAATGTACCACAGCTGCTGCACGAGAATGTCCGCTACGCGATCACGGAGACGTGCCTCGCGCTCACGATCTTCCGCGACGAGATCAACTTCCACGTAGTCGTGCTCTTCACCTCGCTCGTGTTCCTCAAGGTCTTCCACTGGCTCGCGCAGAGTCGGATAGAGTTCGTACGTGCCCTTGTGTTGCTCCTCTCTTTTGTATGTTTGGCTGTACCAATCTGACTGTTGTGACGTGTTCTATAATGTAGATTGAGCAATCGGATATTATCTCGCGCCTCTCACACATGCGCCTCGTAACGCTCATGGGTCTGCTGGCGACCGTGGACATGACGTTCGTCGTGATCTGCGCCATGAAGGTCATGGAGACGGGTCCGTCGGTGTTCATCCTCTTTGGATTTGAAGTGCGTCGCTTTTTTTTTTAATACTATCTAGGTGTGCATATCGTTAACCTATCTACCTCATGTGGTCTATATGTGACTCCAGTTCCTTATCCTGTTCATCACGTTGCTGGCGATCTTCCTACGCTACGTGCTCTACGTTGTGGACTCGCGCATGGACGGCAACTGGAACAACAAGTTCACGTACCTCTTCTACCTGGAGCTCGTGTCGGAGATCGTCAAACTCGTGATTTACCTGGTAACAACTACCCTTGAAGTGACTTTTGTCTCTCTGTGCTACTACTGATCACTGACTAACCAGCCTCTGTGTGTGAAACTGATTATGTGCCGACTCAGGTGTTCTTCATGCTCATCTTCTCGTACTACGGCATGCCACTGCACATTGTACGCGACCTTTGGGTCTCGATCAAGAACCTGCAGCGCCGCATCGCGTCGTATTTCCGCTACCGCAAGATCACGGCGAACCTGAACGAGCGCTTCCCGAACCCGACGGAGGAGGAGCTGCAGGAGACGGACCGCACGTGCATCATTTGTCGCGAAGAGATGAACCCCGAGGGCTGCAAGAAGCTTCCATGCTCGCACATCTTTCACGTCGACTGTCTCAAGATGTGGGTCCAGCGACAGCAGGTACAGTTTGCTACTATTACCAATTGTCGGTGTTTTTGAGATGATATTCTGACGCGAACTTCTTGATCTCGACAGACTTGTCCGACGTGCAGATCCACAATCCCAACCGGACCTCGCCCTCCAGTGGTCCCGGAGACGCCAGTTGAGCCTGCTGCTGCCGGTGGTGGGCTGCCGAATGGAGCGCCAGTGGTCCCACAGGTCCCTCTGCATCAGCCGCACGCAATGCCGTTCCATTTCGGAAACGCAGGTCTCCCTGGTGCTGCTGTAGGAGCAGTTCCTGCTCCGCATGCAAACATCCACGCTCCACCAGCGACTACGGCTCCGGTAGCGCATGGTGCAGCTACAGCTCACCCGGGAGCGCCACTGCATCCATTTGCAGCAGCGTATCCACCCTACATGTCGCCGTTCATGTTTGCTCCTGGGATGGGAGCTCCGTTTGGTTTGGGCATGCCAGGTGCGTTTGGCATGGCGCCACAGTTTGGATACCCATTTGGCATGCAGTTTCCGGCGCAGCCTGGCACTGGTCATCCTCCTGCGATGATGGACCCTGAGACCATCCAGCGCCAGATCGAGCACCTCCATGCGCAGCTCGCCATGCTCCAGGCAGCAACTCCAGGGTTCCAGGCTCCAGCGCATGTCGTCTCTAGCCAGCAGCAGCCCACTGTACCCGCTCGAGTCCCGGGGGGCCCGATGTGGGCCAACACACCAGCTGCGAGCGCTTCGCTCCCAGTTGTTCCGCCACCAATCAATACCGAGGCTCACAGCGATGGAGATGACTATGAAGACAAGGCACCGGTTCCAACGGCCGCCGCCGCTGCTGCTGACGGTGCAGGAAAGACCGAGACTTTGGCTGAGACAGAGCCCCCAGTTGAGACCCGCGTGCCCCCAGCACCACAGACGGAAGCAGAGCGCCGCCGTGAGGAGCTGCGACGTCGCTACAACCGGATTTACAACAGCGCCAGCAACTCGGCTACGGACGTGGAGGAGGGCAAGGGCGAATAAACGCAGCGTGTATGATCTCTGTTGATCTTAATGGTAACACGAAAGACCCCCCTGATATGTCAAGGTATGCAAGGTGCTGTATGCTATCTCTTGCGCGTATCTGATCAGGTGAATCAGCAGCAGACACGATGATCAACCAGCGTCTGTTCACAAGCGAGCGATCTTGAAACGTCACGATCATCAGGCGCTCTCTTGTTCAGCAGCGAGAGCAAAGGAAAGAACTGTTCAAAGGCTCAGCAATGGACATTGATCTGGAATCGGTGCGGCAACATATTCGGTACGTTCCCTCTCTGCTCCCTCACGGCACTTTCTCTCTAAAGCACAAAATCTCCCTGGTGATCGCTCTTCTCATCTCGTCATGTGGATAGCGGCATCTGCGCTCACGACCAGGATCGCTGGGAGAGCTCGTGGAAAGTACGGATACTGTATTCGATCTCCACACTCACAATTCTCCCTTGTCTTTGGAAACTCATACCTCGGACTCTTGTAGGCTGTGCTCGAGAACCCCGAATCAACGCGCCGCGGACTCGTTCTCCCCAACTTGCTCGTCCAAATCCTCGAAGAAAACAGCGTCTTCCTGCCAAATAAATCGCTTCGCACACTCGTTTCTCACTTTCAGGCTCCCAATGGCGGCGTGCAGGTCGCCAAGTTCCTCAAGTGGGTCGAGCTATCGCGACCAGCGGACCACGTCGATCCCGAGCTCATGTTCGCGCGCCTGCCCCAACCATACCGCCGCATTGTGAAGATCCTGGAGAGTGACATTCTCGACGTCTCATGGGACCTCATTACGCAACAGAGTGCGCGCTTCAAGGCGGAAGCCACGGCGGCATTGGCGGCCACAGCGAGGTCCAACAGACCAGGTGCCTTGAGTACCGATGAAGTGACAGCGGACCACGACGACTACGAGGCCGCCAAGAAGCGTTGCTGCAAGAGCTTTGTGCGGACAGACTGTGGTGGCGATGCGGCCTTTGTCTTGTGTATCACACAACATCCGAGTTTGCCGCTGACATTGGTGGTCGTTCAAGAACGAATGGAAAATGTGGACGAGCTGGCAAGCAGCGAGAGATTCGTGCTCCGGCTGTTAAACTCGTTGAGCCGCGAGGTGATGATGGAAATGGCACTGCCATTGGACCAATCTGGAGATCTGCTGACACCTCAAGAACCCACTAGGTCGCAGACGAGGTACCAAGTGATTTATTTGACGCCACTTCGGCTGAGCCGTGTGGCAGACGATGGACACACTGCCACGTGCGTCTTTGGGATCCAGCTGAATGAATCGACGACGGCGGCGGCGACTGAAGATCAACCAGAAAGTACGAGTTGCCTGGCGTCAGTCTTCATCTACCAGCTCCATGGTGTTCTGATTCACGACTCTGTGGGGATTTCTGCTGCTGGCCGAGCGTCGTCTTTCCAGTTGGTAGCGACTGGTAAGTTTGAGAGCCTCGAGATGGTGGAACTCGCGCCAGATGGAAAGCACTTGGCGCTCTCGGCCTCTGCTACTGGCAGTATCTCAGTCTTCAACATCCCCGTCGCTGACTTTGTTAAGCTCGCCGACACCAGTGAGCCGCCGCGCGTTCTCGAATTGGCCACGGTCCCTCCATTCATGAAGATCGACAATCCCACCACACACAACACTGGCTCGCCTCAGACGCACTTCCTCATCAAACCTTCGTCCACTTCGCCTTCATCTCACGCTTCAGGTCTAACTCTCGAAGCGTACGCGATCGTCATCTGCCGCGACACTAACGTGCTCAAATACACGCTGCGCAGTTCTGGTACCTGTCCAGCTACGCCACGAGCCTCGTGGAGCCATCTCGCAGAGATCACGTCCTCGCACGTCGACTCAACGACTCAATTCCTTGTCATTGGGCTCGCGGACGGCTCGGTTGCCGTCTGGAACACCTTGGACGAGATCGACCACGCCATTCTGACTCCGTCGGTCGAAAGCTTGCCGCCGGGCTTTGTGAAGAGCGACCCACGTGTGGACGTTGTGACAACGTATCGAGATGAGTTTGTCGTCGCATTCTCTGCAGCGAGTCAGCAAATCCGCTTTTTCGACGTTCGAAATCGGATCGATCCCCAGCTTCTCCGCATTGTGAGGGCGCCGGCACCGAGCGCTTCTTCTTCGCAGAAAGACGGCGTCAAGATCGTCGCGCTGGTCGAGACCACCAAGTTTCTCGATATTCCAATCGCGATCGTCGGGTTCTCGAACGGATTTCTTGTAATGTACGACATGCGAAACGCCGAAGCCATTGGAAGTTTTCGGTATCGCTCTCCGCTGGAATCCTCCATCTCATCGAGTCGCTTGTCCTCGGAGGTCCTGGCATCGCAGCACGGCATTTCTGTGACTCAGAACTCATCGCTTGACTTCTACGACTGGCACCAGTTGCTCCTTGCGAGTTTCCCGTCGTTTGACCACCTTTTCCAGCAGCGCAATATGGTGCAGGTAGGTTGTGCAAAGGCAGCCTTTGACCGCGTTGTCCTGGCTGTGGTCCCCATCTTGATCTTCTTGTGTGATATGAATTCCAGGATGGCGTCAGCGCGAAGAGCCTGTTCCTCTCGGGCATCGCAAATCCGTTCGCCACACCACTCGCGCCACTCTCGAAGGTTTCTGCATACTCGATCGAGCGAATGTTGCGTCGCTCCGCTGGACTGTTAGCGACCGCGAACTCGCCGACTCGAACGATAATCGCTTCGAACACTCTCACAGATCAACACCAGCAAAGCAAACCGGGGCTTTTCGGGCGTCTTGCTTCGAGCGATTCCAGCGCAAGCGTCGGCGTCGGGAATAGCAACAGTTTCGACACCAACACTTCTCAGCTCGCACTGCTCCCACCAATTGCTCTCCAGCCGTTCCGACAGAGTTCTGAAGTGCGCTTCGGCCAGTTTTATCAGAATCTAGAAGCTGTAGTCACAAGGGACAGGGAGGCAAAGATGCACAGACGTAGGAAGGAGCTCATCAAAGCGCTCACCGCCGGCGCCTGGTAGACGAACAAACACACAAGATAAGCGAATGATACATGCAAAGCCTTAAATTTTCATTTCCGCTATCGCTTTCACTCCTTCAGAGGAAACTCGAATGCGCTCTGTCCGAGTCGCCAGCACTTGGATGCCTTCAGCGGCCGCTTGGGTACTTTACGATACTGGAAAATGTTGCTACGTGATGTCGATGCAAACAGCGCTTCAGATGACTTTCGACGCTTGCTGCCCACTCGAACATCAGCTGTCGATGTGTCGTCATTCTCGTCAACCTGCTCTTCAGCTGGCTCATACAAATCGCCATCCTGCTTCTCGATGAGTCCGCTCTGCACCAAGTGGCTCACGGCCGCCGTCACCAGGGATATCGACAGGTTCGAGTCTTGTTCTCGGCTGGAATCCTTCTCCCCCTTTACATTAACGGCCCTCAATAGCTCTACTATGGTGCTGCTGCGACGCACGTCCATTGAATCGAGTACCAGCGCGGCGATTTCCTCTACTGACGGCTGGTTGGATACCGTCAGGTCGCCAAACAGGAGTTTGTCGCTCGCCAGATCGTCGGTCGTATCTGGACTTGGGCTTGCTGCCTGTTTCGAAACCTCGCTCGAGCCAAGGGGTCCTGTGGCCGTGTCCACTGCCCGTCTTCCCAAGTTGTGAGCGTTCGCTATCGAATCTGGCGACACGTACATGCTGCTATCCTTATACTGGTCGTCTCGGTGGTACGTCCTGCCGCCGTGCTCGAAACTCAACGTCGATGACTCGGATGTGTACGTCTTGCGCAGCTGGCCCGTGCTCGCGTACAGGAGCTCCGTGTAGCTAAGTTTGCTGCGCTTCGAGCGCATCCCGGCGGCACCAGTGCCACTGCCGTTCCCGCTCACCTGCCCGGGCATCGGGTACCAGTTCTGCGAACTCGGGAGCGGCGACGCGCCCACGGGTTCCTGGTCCACCTCCTCGGGAATCGCGCAGCTCGCACGCACAGGGTCCCAGTGGTTCATGCTGCAGTACCACTTATCCGGCAGGGTCGACGACTTGATGTGCTGTGGCAGCTTGCGCCACTTGTTGCACTTCTCGCACTGCGCCCACTCGAGTACGGTCTTCTTGATGCCGTCCGGCTTGACTTTGCGCCCCTTTCCGCCACCGATCGCGTTGTTCGATGTGCCCAGTGGGTTGTGGGAGATTGGTTGAGTCGTCGATCCTGTTGCTAATCCAACACCCACATCAGGCTGCGTGCTGGCAGCTGTGGCAGAGCTCGGTACTACATTGGAAAAACTTGCTGGACCAGCACCCTGACCACCATTGTTCACATTTGCATGAGTGATCGCCGGTGTCGATGGGGTCGCAGTCTTCGGAGTTTTTGCTGGCTTGGCAGACTTCGCTGGAGCATCCGACTGCCCTCCTGCCAGAGTCCCCACTCCAGCTCCAGACTGTACTGTCGTTGTTGGAGTTGACACTGGGCCTTCACTGCTGGGCTTAAGCTTCTTGTTGGGTCTGCTGCCGGATGATGAGGACAAGTTGCCCTTCTTCGAGTGCGACTTCATCAGGTACGCCTCGACCTCGGGCGGATTCGGCGCCGAACACTTGGCCATCTCGAGAGCCCAGGTATTCAGGTGGCAGTACCACACGGTCGGTAGCAGGTTAAAATCAATAGAAGAAGGCACGACGCGCCACTTGCCACACTGCGCGCTCTCACACTGCACCCATTTCACTTCGCGGTACTTCTCCTTGAGCTTCAGTTTGAGCTTGCGCTTCTTCGCCTGCTTCTCCTGCTTTTTCGTAAGTTTGGTCAGGATATCACTCACTCCAGCGACAGGTGTAGGAGCAGATCCTTCAGGCTCGGACGACGCCTTCTTGCTCGTGTGGCTTCCAGAGCCAGACGAGGGCGACGAGGCTCCACAATCTGAAACCCCGCCAATTAAAGCTGCTACCGCCCCCTGCATGTCAGACTGTGGCTTGGCCCTACTCTTCACCTTGCTCTTCTTCGCATGCGAGCCGCTCTTCGGCTTCTTGGACGTGGCGTTCACGATCTCTTCCGCGACAGCACACGACGCGTACACCGAGTCCCACGTGTTCATCTTGCAGTACCAGCGCTCGGGCATCGAGTTCAGGTCGATGTTTTTCGGGACCGTACGCCATTTCTTGCAACTGTCGCACTGCACCCACTTGGCCTCATCCTTCTCTTCCTGGTTCGCTGCACCTTCACCAGTCAACCCATCGTTCTGAGATTCACTTCGTGCTGCGCCCGCTGTCGAATGCTCAGTGGAGCTTTTCGTCTTCTTCTTTTTCTTCTTCTTGCTGATCCGTGCTGCGCCCGACGCTTTCCCTTTCGAGTCGTCAGCTGCCGACAAGCCCCGTGGTGTTCCTGATCCACCAGTGGATGCGCGGCGTCTCAAAGTTGGAGTTGACGATCCTCCAGGTCCTTCATCGTCACCTTCTTCGCCCTCGCTGACGCTGCCTTCCTTTCCTGCTACCCGCTCTCGAGTGCTAGCGCCTCCGGGAGGGTTCAATAACCCAGGTGAGCCAGGAATCTGCAGCGACAGGCCATCGTACCCATGCTTCTGTTTCTTGCTGCTTTTGCGATCGGAAGCAGCTTCGCTGAGCTGTCGGTTCACATCGCTGCCATCGTCCACCGATGTCGCACGGTCCTTTCGCACCTTGCGATCTCCTTTCAACGGTGGTTTCTCGCCGCTTGACCGGGTGTTACTGGCATAGTCACCGGCGCTGTGACTCGACTCGTACTCCGCCGCAGGAGCTTGGTTCGTCGATATTGATACAAAATCCTTCACGTCTGGCTGGACGGGTGTTGACGCAGGAAGTGGTGAAGAGACTTCGTGCTTTACGCTCGCTCGATCTTGTGAAACAGGAGCTGGCTCTAGGGATCCACGTAAGCCGTCAATCTCATTATCTTTCGTGGGTCTGGGCGTTGGTAGCACGATCGGACTGCTTGCGAGACTCTCCACATCGTCGTCACTGTGGCCCAGTGCTTCGACAAGTCGCGCTTTTATCCGTTCATTCGTAGTCGCTGGGCTTTCGAAGAGCGACGAAGAGGTCGCGGGTGAGACTGCGTCTGGGAACGGAACGTTCAGCGCGGGCAGACCGTACGGGTTCTCTCGCTTCACACCTTCTTCGCCACGAGACGCGCTTTCGTATTCCTCGTCGTCGTCGTCGTCATCACTGTCGATGTTCACTCTTCCAGCAGCTCCTTCCTCCTCTTCGCCGTCGTCCTCGTCTCCATGTCCGCCTCTGCTTTTCGACTCGTGTTTCTTCTGTTTCTTGCGTTTCTTCTTCTTCTTCTTCTTCTCGCGCTTGGCGCTCTTCGACAATTTCTTCGAGCCGCTGTTCGCAGCCCCCGAGCCTTCATTCTTGATATCGCCATCACCACCGGCACCAGCTTTGTCGTCGTCGGTTGAGTGACGATCACTTGATGACCGGATCTTGGCGCCGCTATCCTCACGTTCAGAGCTATGATGTTTCGACGGTTTGTTCTCCTTCAGAGGCTTCTTGTCCTTTGCTGTTGCGTCTGCTACTGAACGACTGGATGACGACGATGCCTCCGTGGCAGAAATCACCACAGACGCCGCGATCTGACTGCCTTCGTGCTTGGGGCAAATGATGCGCTTCCCAGGGAAGGTCTGCGCGCAGTTCTTCGGCAAACAGCTCGTGTGGTACGCCACAGGACAGCGCATGCAGCGCACCGACTCCTTCTTCGCGCCGGATTGCTCACAGGCAGCACACGTATGCAGCTGTACACAATGCGTCAAGACATACAAACGTAGACTTTAGATATAGGTATATCCGCATCACAACAATACGAATGGGGGACGTACTGGACAGATAAAGTTCGAGCCAGCGATGCGCGCCAGCGGGAGCTTGGCGATGCAGTCACTATGGTAGAACTTGCCGCACGAAAGCGCGCGGCATTTACGCACTGGACGCAGACCTTCACCGTTCGCGTTCGCTTGTGGGGGACTGGCACCAACAACACCCAATGCTGCAGAGTCTGGGTTCACAGACGCGCCCAGACGCTTGCAGTGAAAGCAGACGTGCGTGTTGTTCGTGCAGCTCGGACACTTCCACGCGTCGCGCACCGCCAATTCGCTCTCAATACCGAGACATTTGAGGTGGAATGCCGACACGCACGGCCCCGTGCAGAGGAACAGCTCGCCCTCTTGCTCACACACGAGGCAGATCAGGTCGCTCTGTACGCACATATAATACACATACGCTTGAGTGAATGAACCTCCTCAATAGTTACCACACACATAAGTTCACACACCTTCCCGCTGGCCCGATCACTTGTCGTTGCCGTCACGCGTGCAGCAGAGGCGCTCTCGTCGACGGCCGCCTGGCGGTCGCTCTCCTGCTGTTGCAGCTGCGCCTGGAGCTGCTTGCGGTGCTTTTGGTTGAGCGGCTTGGAGATCAGCACCGTGTCAGAGCTCGAGCTTGAGTCGGAGCTGCTGCACGAGCTCTCGTCATGGTCGCTTGACTTCTTCTTTCGGTCCATCGCGGCGGCCGCTACTGTGAGCGTAATTCACGAAATTAAGGACGACTGGCAGCAGCGGACAACGGAGAACCTTCGTCGACGATCGATACACGCGCGTGCCACCTGCAGATCCTCAGACACGAAGACCAAGAGACACAAGACGTCGCCGAGAGATCCTCTCGTCGCGCGCTTTCCTGGTTTTGACCTTCTTTTCCAATATGTCACTCTTTCGGGGATTTAATCTGTCATTTTACTTGAAACAAATGTCACTCTCTCGGGGATTTCTACTGCAACCTTTTTTAATCTGTCTTCTTCGGTACATTAAAACTACATGATTGGACTAAAATATGATTTTCTGACCAATCAGAGATGATGAGACCGCGACCAGTCGTTTTTTTCAAAAACAAAAGCAAAACGACTGCTTGTGGCACGTGCAGCCCATTGGCATTCGGCATTTCGCAGCAGCGCCAGAAGCATCTCCTCCGCCTAGCAGCCATTATCAGCAGCATCGGCAGCAGTCCAAGTGTTCATATGCATGTGTGTGTATGTGTATGTGTGTGGGATTGTCTCTGCCTCCTTTGCCACTCAAGGAGCCATTGCTTCTGTGCTCCATTGGGTCTTCCATTATGGGAGGCAGATAAGAGGTCCCTCTACGAATGTTGGGTCTATCAGCCCGACGCGAAGTTCCTGAGCGTGACTAGAAGAGCTGGGCACTTTGGGGGTCAGAACGTGCTTCACGCCTACGCCTTTTGAAGAATCAGCATTTCTACATCTCCAGCCAAACGAATGCCTGTTGTGTATGTGTGTATTTTTTTCTACAAGAGCGCAATGACGAAATGATATTCGATGATCATTGATGTGATGACAAAAGAAATCATCCTCCTACTCATACGGAGCGCCTTCATATTCTACCACATCTCCATACTCGATCGCAGCCCCAATGATCAACAGTTATTAGCTCTAACTGAAACTATCGAAAACTCATGTTGAAATCAATAATAAGATGCTGAGGGGCTTCTCCAAAACACCAACACCTTCTTGTCACTCGTTCAAATTGCCTTATATGATACAAGAAGAGGCTTTCATTTTTATGAAGCACCCAAATAGAAGTGGCTTGGAAATTTTTCTTTTTGGTGTCTGCTGGACATTTCTGATCAGTCAAGATTCGATAGTAAGATTGAATTTTTGCCTGTCCCATCGGAACTTGAATTCGTGCAGGACACAAGCACGCGGGTGCGGAACGGATGGTCTTTTGCTGAAAATAGTGTCTACCTGTATGAAAGTGAGATGTATACACGGCTAATGAGCATGCATCATCCGCTAAATGTGTCTAGTGCTATGTGTCCCAGATAGCAAAACTTCAACTTTCAATGTTGCGTGACGGTCGCTTGAAAAAAATATATGTTGCTTGAACAAGTCACTGCTGCTTCCAAAAAATGTTTCCGGACCGCTGATTCGCTTGTTGAAAAGCCATAATCCGTCCCACTCTAGGTCATCTCTCCTTATTATTATACATTTTTCAAGTGACTTTTCAAATTGACTGGGATGGGCGACATCTCACGACACCACTCAAAAGCCGTCAACATCACGTCAAGTGGGCCGTCAATGAGCAGAGCTGCTCGCTGAGCAGCTCCAATGCTCCACATCCCAATTGCCAGTGCACGAGCCACAGCCTCAGGCCCATAGACCACTACCCCATCAGCAGCAGCATGTTCGAGTTCCTGATTCCGCAGAAGTCCGTCACGGGCCACGTGGTGCTCATCACGGGCGGTGCCATGGGCATCGGCCGCCTCATGGCGCTCAAGTTCGCCAAGCTCGGCGCGATCGTCCTGG